>LPNX010186688.1:0-11215 GCA_001517045.1 Pseudotsuga menziesii
TTGTGATTAGAACCTATAATATATAAGTAATATACAGGATTCTAATACTGTCTTTAAATAAATAAAACAACTGCAGAGTTTTATTGTCTAACTTTATAACTTTCTTACTATTAATCGTAGGGTTTAAATGTTTAGGGTTCTAAATCCTAAGTATACAGTTATGAATTACTGTTGTATTTTATGATAATTATTATTATGAAAACATTCTGTTATGGTATTCTTTTATTTATATTAGGTTCGTAAGTAACCTTATTTATCTATATCCCATTCTAAAACTAGAACATAAATATAGATTATTTCTACTCTGTATGTTAATATAATAGATATCTATTTATATGTAATTATCTATATAATTATTACATGTATAACATCATGTTATATTGTAATTTCTAGAAACACAGTTACTTAGAAAACAATATTATTTCAATGATGTAAATAGGAGTATTGTTTAAGATGTATTATTACTGATTTTTGAATTTTAAAGTCTCTTTAGTACCTATATAATATTTAAGTAAACTTTTATATTATCAATAGAAAAACTTATACATAAAAATAAGATCTATTTTTAAAGATAACAGTTTATGAAGTATGTTGTTGTTTGATCTGTTAACATTACTAGTGTACAGAATTCTGGTTCTTTTTACTACAATACAGATTACTACACCATACTGTAATTTTATTAGTTTAACTGATAATACCTAAATCCTTAATCTGTAATGTATTTATTTTAAACAGAAGAGAATGAGTATAACTCATATTACAAGCATGCTTAAATCTTTCTTTTTCATGTACAGTTAAAATTTTCCAGAGAAACAGAGTTACAGTTTTAGATTTAAATAAAAGCTGTAGAAGGATAGCTTAAATAAAAGAAAATACACAGTAAAACAATTATAATGAATGTAAATAAATTAGGGAACTCGGTTTAGAAGAGTACTTCTTCTAAGCTTTGAGATACCGTGCTAGAGTACTATCTGATGATATCAGATGTGGAAAAACACGGTAATACTGACAATTTTTTCCATTAACATTTCAAAGTACTAAACAATTCTTTTCAGACATTTAAATAATCATAATATTTATCTATTTATACACAGAAAGATATAAAGATACGAATGAAAAACCTGTTAAATGCTGTGGACAACAACAGCAATGGGAGGCCGTTCCTCCCTACCAAATTCCTGGAGAGCGCTCAAACAACGACTTCTCAGGACCCCCGAGCTTGCTCTGGTCTCCCTGGATTGGAACTAGGTGCAGCAAAACAGATACAGTCTTTCAACTCTGTATTAACTCATAATTTTGAGAGAGTTCCCACAGCTCAACTAGCTGTAATCAGCATAAAGTTCCTGCAAACATTCACTCAAAATCACTTCCTTACTATCTTCCCTTTTCCTCAAATGAAACTCCTGAATCACATTCAGCTGAATGAATTCTTCCTGGAGTAAAAACTGAGCAGCCTGAGCTCTCTTCATTGAGTAATTTTTAAAGATTGCCTAGGTCTTAATTGGGATAACTATCATTTAATGAGCCACCTGCTCACATTCCACTTTCTTGGGGAATCATGACCCCAAATATAGGGAAGTTGCCACCTGCAACTTAGGAAGGGCTTGAGGATGCTGCCACTTGTCCTTTGCGTCTCCACCTAGTTCCAACAACCAGTTTGACCAGTAACCTCTTTTAACAGCTCGCCCATGCTGTTGTCTCCATTATTTATTTATTATTAATTAAATATTCTCAATTACACTCCATAACTGTTGACTCTGCTGAGTCATCAATCCCTACTTAGGATTAAGTTTAACATAATTTCTCAGAAAATAAAATAAAACAAATTACATAATTTTACAAAATTGGGGTATGTGACAGGAACCTATCCTTTTGTCCTATAGATGGAAGGTAGCCATTCCTGCCCTGTAGCATGGGAGAAATCCCTGCTACACCAACCAATTCCCAAGCTAATCCCAATGGGAGATGTCAGTAAGAGTTGTCAGACCTCTTTCGGTAAACCAGATCCTAAGATCAAAGAGAGAGGATGATTTCTCAAGTGGAAGGAGACCATTAATGCTATCCGTCCAAAGCCGAGTTTTTGAGTTGTTTCCTAGGATGTGATACATCTGCTGATAAAAAAACTTAATTCCATCTCTACAAAGGTTCCATATTGCAGTGCCTTTGGGGATTCTAAGGGCCTGTAAATTACGCGTGGATCACACTTTTAATTATTTTTTGCACCAACTTTACTTAGAGTATGGGAACGGTTGGAGAACAACTTCCAGAGTATTTTTCCTCCTAGCGCTAGGTTGAACAAACAAGGGTCTCTTACTTGCAAAACACCATCAATTAATGGTCTTTTGATGGTATCCCATCTTACAAGGTGTAATTTTCTTTTATTTACTTTTACTCCTTTCCATAGGAAATATTTGAGAAGATGGGAGACTTAGTCCATCGTTGAATTGGGTGCCAAGAGCATGGAGGATTGATAAATGGGGAGAGAAGAAAGCACTGAGTTGATCATAAATAGTTTCTCTGCATAATTGAGCCAATGACCTCCCTAGACGATAATTGTGGTCTTAATCCTACTAAGAATCTTTGTCCAAAGAATGGATTTGGTTGACACCAGAGTAAGAGTGAGGCCCATATAGTTAATTTTTTCCCAAGAAGCATACCCTAAGAATCCTAGAAGACGATCTATTCACAGAATTGTGGATTGGTCAACATTCCATCCATAAAATGCACTTTTCTTTTTGTTTACCATAGCTCATGAAGCTTGAGAATAATTTTGAATTAGGTCTTTAAAATATTTGGTGATCTTTAAGGAGGCACCTCCAAGAAAGAGAGAATCATCAATGAATAAGGCATGATTTAGAGGAGGGAGGCATTTTTCCAATCGAATCCTTGGGATCTTCCCTATTTCTCTGTCTACAACCAAATTTTTGCTAAGGGAATCTACCATCAATGTATAAAGGAAGGGGGAGAGAGGACACCCTTGGCGAATTCCTCGCGTAGCTTGAAAAAAATCTTCAGGCCTTCCATTTCCTAAAGGAGCGATCCAAGGATTATCCATACAAGATTTGATCAAATTGATAAAATATTTACTAAAACCAAAGGAGGAAAGAACTTTGAATAAATACGAATGCTTCACTCGATCAAAGGAGTTTCCCATATCTAGTTTTAGAAGCATACCTTTTTCTTTTATGAGTTTGTTGGAGTGCAAAGCTTCCTGAAATAAGATCAGATTGTCCAAGATTTGTCATCCTTTTATAAAACCTGCTTGGTTTGGTGAGATCAACTTTTCCATAATGGTTTTGATTCTATTCACCAAAAGTTTGGAGATAATTTTATAAGGGGCATTGCAAAGTGAGATGGGTATGAACCTAGCGAAAGAACCTAGGTTCGTTTCTTTGGGTATCAAAGCGAGGAAGGTGGAATTGGTGCAACCTCCGATCTTTTATTTTTGATGAAAACCTCTTATCATCTAGACCCAGGGCTTTGTCTTTCTCCATTGACCAGATCATGTAGATGATTTCTTCTACAGGGAAGGGACTCAAGAGAGATTGATTATTAGCTGAATTTATCAAGGAAATAATGCGAGAAAGGAAATCAACGTCTACCTCATCATCATTTTGACCATTATTTGTGTACAAGTCTTAGAAGTGAGCTTCAACAGCCTCTTCAATTTTTTCAAACCCCTTTATTTTGTCTCCCGCTAAATTGGTAATCTCAAAAATATGGTTGCGAGAAAGTCTAGCTTTGGTTTGCTTGTGGAAGAAGGAAGTATTTTGATCTCCTACATGTAACCACAAACTGTGAGACTTCAATCTCCAATACTCTTCCTCTTGAAGAAGAGTTCAAAAAACAATGGATTGCGCTTGTTGCTTCTTCATCAGATCAAAGATAGTGTTGTATTTGTCTTCTAAATTCATCTGTAGAGAGGACAAATCTTGAATTGCTTTCTTTCTAGAAGAGAAGGAGGTATTGAATTTTTTTTTGACCCAGTCCTTTAAAGCATGTTTTATAAGTTTAATACTTTGTTTTCAAACATAACTCGGAGAGCCTATGATAGGAGAGGCCCAGGCTTTGGAGGTTATTTCCCAGAACCCTTCCTTCTCGATCTAGAGTGGGTTGAATTGAAAAGGGATTGGTTCTAGATCTTCCTCATCTTTTAAGTACAAGAGAATAGGTTTGTGATCTGAAGCAAGCTCTAGAAGAATAGTTGAGAAGATCATTTTTCTTTCTAAAAAAAGAGAGCTTTGGATAAAAAAGCGATCAAGATGAGTTGCCATATGATGAGATCCTAGTTGGTTATTAGACCAGGTGTAGCTTCCTCTTTTGGGTTTAATACCCATAAGGTCCCAATGTTGAATCATATCTTCTATGAAGTGAAGCATGGGGTCTTGTCTGTTGTTTCCTCCCTTTTTCTCTTTGGGTCGCATCACTAGGTTGAAGTCCCCTACTAGAACAATGTTCGCAGGAGTGTAGGCCTCCAAAAAATATGCTAGAGTGTTCCAGCATTCTTTTTTCTCTGAATAGTGAACATACACATAAAGGTTGAAAAGAGCAATAGTTACTTTGCTTTGCAGGTGGTAAATTTATGTGTAAATCCAATGTTGACTTGCAAAGTATATTTTCAAGGAGAATTGCTCTTTGGACCACAATGTTGCTAGCCCGCCTAAGTAACCTCTTGCACTTACCTATTTTATGACATTCCTTTTTCATTTGGTTCTGATTAAGCGAAGAAGTGATTCCTCATCTATTTTGGTCTCTTGGAGCATAAGGATATCTGGTGGTTCGATTTTGAGATGATATTTGACTGCGTCCAGTTTCGAGGGATTCCCCAATCCTCTGCAATTCCAAGAGACCAAGATCATTACTTGCTTGGAAAATAAGGAGGTGGACCTCCTTTATGAGCCTTTTTCCTGGTGCTTTTGTGACAAGCCATATCTATGGTACTCTGGCTTCCTTGCAACTTTTGCCTTTCGACTTCCTCTTCTCTCTTTTATTTATTGGATTTTCTCCCTACTTTCTTCGTAGACCTCTCCAAACTGACTTCCTCAGAGGAAGATATTGATTTTTATCATATCAACATATGAGGGTGACGAGGACCCTATTTTCTAAGGAGAAGAAGGGTTCAAGGTGTTGGATTGTGGGTGTATCGGTAGTTTCCCTTCCTCCTGTTGACGTTCCAACTGTTCTTCGTTTTCCTTATCCTCTGGTTCACACTGTGCATCCTACACAATTAGGAGTTCATATTGGTTTCTTGAGGATTTTGCCCTAAAAGGAGGTCCAATGCTTGCATGATCCTTTCTAATAGATAGTTTCCCATTCTCTGGTGGGTTTCCTTTTGCTTTAGAGTTCGAAGTGGGTTTTGTCATAGCTTGTTTCTGAACTTGCTTCCACTATTCTCCTTTAGAGTTTTCGGGTGCTTCCTCTGTATTTTTTTGAAATGTCAAGCAAAATAGCCATATTCATGAAATTATCTACATTTAAAAGGAATTTGCTCATAGTCTCGATCTTGAATGTGAGACGATTCTACAATGATTAGATTTATTACTTTCGGTAAGCCTATTTCAAGCTCCACTTCTATGCAGATTCTAGCGCAGGTGTATTGATCTCATATTTCATGCTTGTTGATGTATCTTCCCATATTATTTCCTATGGCCTCCAAATATTCCTGGTTCTAACAATGTAAGGGAAGGTGGGGTAGACGAACCCAAACAGGTACCGTCGAAGGAACATCCTAGTTTGGATCAAAATCTGGGGTCCATTTGTTCTATTATAGACCTTACAGCCCTATAAAATAGAGTCCATTTCTGAAGATAAGGTCCTGATCTGCTGTGGGGATTCTCTCCATTTTCTTAATGAACTTATGCTACATCGAGGAGGAAGGTCTCTTCCCTTGAGTAGCCGTTAGTTGCTTGAACACCAAAATATTAGGAGGAAGTAGAGATGAGGGTGGAGGATCATATCCTCTCTTTGAAGCCATGGGAAAAGAAACGACAGAAGCCTAGACACGCGTAGGGAAAGCAGGAGATTGTGCGAAGGGAAAGTAGGAGATTGCATGAATGGTAAACATGAGATTGCGTGTAGGGAAAGCAGGAAGGACAATATTTTATCATGCACCGGTGGTGCCTATTGAAATAGAAAGTATGTTGTGGATTTTGAAATTGTAATGGGTGTTAGTTTATGGTGGTGATTCTCCATGCATTAAACACCATACATGAGTGCATAGGAAAACCCCAACTATGCTTTCCTTCCCTACTATTGAAAAGGAATCCACCCCTATTTACATATGGACTCTTTGAACATACCTCTTCCCTTATTTATCTAATACTTAGTTGAGTATAGGAGTTAGAAGCAGAAATATTAGAAGGCTAATTACTTATTATTATTCCACATAAACAAGCAAGACCATCAATACTACATTATCTTTAGCTCACTATTGCCATTGAATTCTTAACCTAAAAAGGTGTAACTCATGCAAATATCAACTTTTGTATTTCTTTGTGTTAGCTGGAATATTTCACCTCCTGTGCATAGCAAGGTGTTCCACTGGTTTGAATGGTTCAGATCCAGAACAAATAGAGGATAGAGGTTGAAGACTCTCCCTAGACGCCGTAGATACCTGGAATGTAATGCTTTGATCATTACCCTGTGTACATGCAATAAGCTTCAACACGCAAACATATTGAAACCACCAAAATATAATCTACTAATCTATGTTAGTGACTAAGGAATCTAACAACATACATGTGAAATCATATAACAACAATATATGTGGGACAGAAATCAACTTGTATTAAAGAAATATGAATAAGTTTACAACCAAGCCTTAGTGTTGACATGCATCTCCATGAAAACAAGCATTCTCATCCCCAAAAGCTCCGAATCTATCTCTCTATACTCTCCCAAATGATCTTGGGCCAAGTGATCAATCCGACAACATAACAATACCTTAAGATTTCTCCCCCCCAACCATGGCCATAAACTTGTATTTATAAGGCTTAATGGATATGGTAGGTTGACAGATTAGTGGGTGAGGTGGCCTCTAAGATCCTAGTATGAGGGATCTCAAGCTCAACTAACCCACAATAGTAGGAATAAGGGAGGACACGAGGCTTATCATCTAGAAGCCTAGAGAAACTTATCTTTTTCCCTTTTTACCCAGGGTACCCCGTTTCTCCTTCAATGACAGAGTGGTTCTGGTAATAACCGCTTATGGACCAAGCGCCATAAGTGGTGGAACCGCTTATGGGAAACAGGGGATGGGCGGTGCAAACAAGGGTACCGCTTTTGGATAAAGGGGCAAGCACGGTGCTGGGAATTTTCATAGAATATTGATGATAACCATGAGTTTCCACTCCAAGAGCTGGGATTCAGGGAAAGTAGGCATGTCAAAGTTCTTATCACATGATGGTGACAGGATTTTGGTATAACAGGATTCCCCCAAATCATGAGTCTAAGAGGGATATGATAAACGAGAGCTTTTAGAGAACAAGTCATCGCCATGAGATGAAAATGTTGGCTCGATCAGAGCATGTCGTCAAGTAGGCATCTATAGTACATTAGTATGTTGACTCATAGACACAAGTAACCAAACTCATGGCTGCAGACCAATACAAGGCAGATCCATGAGATGAATAAACAAGCATGGCTACTAGAATACAATGTAGATCCATGTGATAGAGGACTCAAACTTGGACATAGCTACCAGACATACAATGTAGATCTATGTCATACAGATGCAAATTTGAGCATAGGCACGACCATACAAATGTGGATCCATGCTAGATATACAAAACTCCATCGTAACTTGGGGAAAAGCAGTGAACACTTTAAACTAACACCCAGGGTTTTCGTCTCATCTTCCACAAAGTACGATTCTATCCATGTGATTACAATGATCTGAAGTCAAACATGATAGAAACCATTTGATTATCGGCCAGTGATGTGAACCGCTAACAAGTGCGAGGGAGATCACCATTAATGTCAATGATTCCCAAGGTACTCTAGTACAATCTACTGAGTGTGAATAGATATCCTGATGTCGAACACCCAGTCGAATCTATCGATCAAAGGTCAATGATGTGAACCTATGTCGATAGCAAGAGAATCTGTCATTAAGGCATACAGATCTCAAGGTACTAAATATTGTTTCTAAGACTATTTCCCGGATGATAAGCTGATGTCGACGGGAAAAGTCTCATCGAAGGAGGGCCATGATGAGTCCCACATCGATGACATGAAACTCGGAACATATTTATGTAATTATGTGAATGTAGTAACCATATAACTGACTCAAAGATACTGACACAAAGACTATGTAGACTACAGAGGTAAAACTTTTTCAAATTCCCTTTGAACATCGGGTGGCATGACAAAAAAGACTTGGCAGCATGACTGAATGGGACATACACACAATGCGACAGTGGACAATGCATTCTTTCGAAAGACTCAAAGGATTGACATGACTCATGAAAGTGGATCATCATGGAGATAAGTTGAATACCCAATTGATTGACATGATTGTGCAGACAAGTGCCATGTTCAAAGGTAATGACAAACAACTGCCATTATTTGCAAAATGATTCCCTTCCCATTTCCCCCATCATGATTGATGAGTGCCTCTTTTCGGTTTTATGAGTTCAAAGAGGGTAACAAACACTCGATATAGCTTATCGAAAGACAAGTCCAGACTCATATGTTTTACGAACCTGAGAGAGGAGGGGTTCATTCCCCAAATGGGTCTTTCAATGTTTGATTTAATGAGTCCACTGAAAGAAAACTCAGTATCGTTCATGTTTAGAGAGTCTGAATGAATACGGAAGAAAACTCCAAAGGGGTCCTTTTTCATATGATTTAGTCCCTAAGGCCTGAAAAAGTGTAAAATCATACCTTAGAGAACTCTTCCAGTCATGATTGGCTGGAGTGTTCCTTTTTCATAAATAGTCCTATCCGAATCGAAAAAGAGATAACCTACCATTGGACATACGACTCTTCAAATACTTTAACAAGCGTGAAGAAGACAAGATCACTCGACGATCTTTTCATATTTAGGGGGCCTGAAAAGAGTTTAAAGAGAACTCCATGAGGTTTCTTTACACAATGTTATATTTTACGAGCCTGGAAAGAATCGAAAATGGACTCGATGACTTTTTCGTATTTAAGGAGCCTGAAAAAGAGGTGAAAAGAGGACTCCATAACGCTTCTTTACATAATGTTGATTTTTATGAGCCTGGAAAGAAACTTGAAATGGACTTGGACCTTTGATACTAGATTTTAATGAGCATTACAAAGTGTTGTAATAAACGCTCAATGCCCTTTTCCATTTTGTGAAAGTGCGAAAAAACCATAAACAAACTTTCAAAGCTTCTTACTAAAGTTCTCTTATCCTGCAAACGACTCAAAAACAAGTGTTAAATGCATTTGAGACTAGCATTAAGGGATTACGACAAATGCACTTTGACTAAAATATGATTTTATAACAAAACTATAGTAAGTTGGACCCAAAAATGCCTATATAAGTCAAGTAAATAGTAAAAAATCAAATCATTTCACTATTTACCTCTAACAAAGAGCACTTGGAGCATTTTCTTAGCCAGATCTTCCACAGCTGATACCAGGAGTTCCCACCGTTCTTTTTCAGCATCGTCAGTTGCAGGTAACAGTTAATACCCTTATTTTTCATTTCATAGCATTTATTTTGAGATTTGGTGGGTTTTTGGGCCCATATGGCAAGCCCTAAAACCCAAAATGCGGGCACCGCAGCTACCCCTTGTTGGATATGCGGTACCGCCCGAGAACCGCGCCAATAAAATAGTGGACAGGCGGTGTCACTGCCTGTCTCCAACGGTGCACAGGCGGTGCCGACTATGGATAACTTAAACTAATAGTATGGGAAATATAACTTCATTCTTTTGATTTTCAATGATTTAAGGATGATTCTAATGCACACCATTATTATTTTTGGCAGGTCTAGGTTGCTCAAAACGTGGTGACATGGAAATAAAGAACGCATGACAATGAGGATGCTGCTGCCGAGAGAAATGCAGGTTGTATTTCTGCACTATGGGACTGTGGGCTCTTGAAGTTCTTCTGGATCCCAAGCATGGTGTCGCATGAACAATTACTGGAACACATACTGCAAATGTGGAATCCAGAGTAGCAGTATTTCAAGGTGGGGGCCCATATACTTAGAGTGGAGGTAGAGGATATCTAATTCCTGACTGGTCTCTCAAGACGGGATGCCCCCATCTCACTGACAGGTTCCTGTGGTGAGGACATTACTACCGAAGAGCTTATAGATCGACACTGTGCACCAGGGACAGGTACATCAGGGAAGAAGATTTCCATCAAGGCAATGACAAATAGGGCTCTACAGACTATTCTGTTTACCATGCAGAGGGTGGCTGGGAGTTAGGGTGTGCACTAGGCTTCTAGGGAACACATGTTGTACACCATAGAGGCCATGGCACCCATGGTGTTCAACTGGGTGGAAGCCATGGTTCCAATCTTCAAGGATCAGCTGATTAAGTGTCGGCAGGGAGAGCTAAAGTAGTTTGTCTTTGGTTCCATTTTAGCCTGCTTCTTCTTCGAGCGGGTTCCACAGATGAGACCTCAGGTGGTCTTCCAGAGTCTGAGAGCATGGGACCCCCGTATGCTAAGGTGGGTCCAGGTCATGGCTTGCATAGGAGCGGGTAGGGGAAGGGTGAATTTTGGTGATCTGTTCTTCAGATGGCTATGAGATCATATCCTCATGATTGAGGATTATACTTATGCAGGCATGGACTTCACCGGAGATCCTGACCTACCACTCCCACCTAGCAAAAAGTGGGGTGACATTGGTGAACAGCAAGAAACCCTAAAATGGATGAAATGTTTTTATGTTTTTCAAAGTTTTATATTTTTTATTTTAAGTGACGAGACCTGTACATTCTCATGTAGATGTTGGAGCAGCGAGACCTGGAGGAGCATCTTCGTTGGATAGGTGAGCTGGAGCCCGCTTCGTACCACAGGGTGATGATAACACCGAGGAGCTGGAGGAGAACCTGGAGAGGTTGACTCTAGATATCATAGATGCTGACATAGATGACCTCCCGATGAGATATCAGAGATCCACAGTGGGAGTACCGGGTCGATTCAGTAGGCTGCTACGTAGAGTAGCTCGAGCAGTGATGTGCTATCATGAGCACCACTAGTGTATGAGATATGTACTGAAAGCTGATAG
>LPNX010186688.1:11230-24498 GCA_001517045.1 Pseudotsuga menziesii
CATGTTTGATTTCATGTCATGAATGGGAAATATGCCAATCTAGGATGTAATTAGCCAATGAGTCAGCAACTACATTATGTTCCCTAGGGACATTCCTATAAGTAATGGTTTCAAATGATCTTTCTAGCAAACGTACCCTCCAGAATAGACGGAGGAGCACCGGGTTCCTAATGGTGTAAACATGGTTTAAATGACAAAATATGAGCTGTGAGTCCATCAAGACTACTAGATCACAAATATATTGGGAGGTAGCTTCAGTCAGAAGACCGATGACTGCTTCATACTCGACGATGTTATTAGTAGCGGGACCTATGCAAACCGCTCCTGAACTGACCAAATCTTCAGCTGGGGAATAGAGGACCCAACCAACCAAGGCGAGATTCAAGGTGTGGCGGCTGTCACGTCCCCATGCCTCCGACTGGCGAAGAGGACGCGACTACAAGCTTCAAACACCCGGGCTAAGAGCCCCATGAACATATGCATACAAAAAATTGCTGAAAAACAGAATGCTAAGGAAATGCATTGAAATAAAACATGCACTTATGGAATCATCTATTAGACACAGCGGAAACATCACACATTCAAACCAACATTCATTCAACATGTTCATTACAATCATTAACAGTAATTAAGATAGCAGAAGCAAAATACACAAGATCACTTATCTTATGAAGAAGTCGATCCGCAACCAGCTACGTCACTGCAACGTTCCACCCAACCATAGGCCATCGTGCTCCTTGATCTCTCAGCAGCGCTGCCACCCCCGAGCTGGGCATGATTCTCCAAGGAATAAGGGAACAACAGGCTTACACGTAGCCAAGGATACACAAAAACACACAGCCAAGTCAATAAAGTTGGGTTTATCAGGCCATCAAGGAGTTGGGAAAGGCTCAATGCTAAGCTGGTGAGCTCATTACAGAGCCAAGAACACCTACACCAGAACTAGCCTGACCTCTAAGACACCCAAACACACCCAACACAAGGAATCAGTCCCTTCTCTGCTACACAGTCCCTCAGGCCCTGCATTCCCTTCCAGTGCTATTCAGGGGGTGATGGAGAAGAAGGCCATCCCTCTAGCTCTGTCTGTGTGGTTTCTAGCCACCAGGTTTATCAAGCAAAACTAATCCCCCATCCCTGCTCCCAATACAGTCTGAAGACCAACCATTGCACTCAGGCAATCAATTTAGCTATCACAGCTTAAACCAGGGAAAATGACTTCAAACCATCTACAACAGTCCCCAAACGTAAGAACAAACATAGCTCATGGCCTGGGGAAATTAACAGCCCTCGAAATGCATCAGTGGACGCAGCTCACAACATGGGGAAAACTCAACCCATCATTGGGCAATGAAGTCGCCGGGAAAACATATATAGACCATGCTGGGAAAGAGATTATAGTTTCCCAGCCTGGGCGTGAATGAAAACGACAATGCAGGACCCATGAATCAGTCCGTGAGGGAAGAATACAGCCAAACCATCTGTAGATCTGCAGAGGAAAAATACGTGGATAAAAACCAGGAAAATCCTGTGCGTGGAAAACAATCCAACCCTGTGAGGAATGAATAGACAATGGAGGTCCTGCGTGAGGAAAAACAGCTCCGTTTTTGTCCATGGATGAACAAACAACAGGAAGGACACGAAAATTGGAAGTGCGTGAGCCTTCAACACAGTCGTGGAGAGAAGAAGATCTGCGTGAGAGGATGAACAACAAAATCGTGGGTAGAGTGTGCGTGTGGGTGAGGACTGACAGTCCTGTCACCCCACTTCCAAGACCATAACTGCCTCAACCACCAGCAACCTTTCTTAATGAAAGTGGTTGGAATAAAACAAAGGAAGAAGACATATGGGTCTTTCTCTCATTGGCCAAGGTTAACAATTTCCGCCACATCCTTATCCTTGTGAAAATCATGCCCCTTTCTCATTTTAGTTGCCGCGATTGTAGCTGGTCGGGTTCATTTTTAATTATAGATGCATATTTACATGATGACCGTCATAATATATGCCGCATGCCCCAATATACCATCGGTGACAATTCAAATCCAAAACATAACATAACCGATCAATGGTGGGGCCTTGGCCTTTAGCTCCACACCTTGATCATTTACAATTTATACATCATATACATCTAATGTAATGGGGTCAAAACCGGGACATTACATTCCCCTCCCCCTTCAATAGCACTGTCCTCAGTGCTTTACAAAATTTGAACAAAATGCTACACTGGTATCGCCTCAGTGTTCCGCAGAATTGAACAAAAATGGATGTGCCAATCGCATGGCATCCTCCAGCTCCCAAGTAGCCTCTTCAGGTCCGTAGTGCTCCCATTGCACCTTTACCTGACCTATGGCTCGGTTCCGGAGCATTGTGACCTTCCTGTCGAGGATGTGCATTGGCTCGATTCAGAACTCTCCCTCGGATTCCACCTGAATCAAATCCCAATTTATCACATGGTTAGGATCATGTACATATCTCTTAAGCAAAGAAACATGAAAAACATTATGAGCTCTAGTGCTGGCAGGCAATGCAAGTCTATATGCAACTGGCCCCATTCTTTCAAGCACTTCAAACGGCCCACAATATCTTGGTGACAACTTGGCACAACTTCCAAGCTTCAAGGAAATCTTCCTTGCCCTCACTCTAAGGTAGACATTATCCCCAACACTGAACTCCCTGTTCACCCTATGCTTATCTGCATAGCTTTTCTGTCTGTTCTGTGCTGCTTTCAGCTTTTGCCTGATCTTTACGACCTCTTGCTCCATTTCCTTGAGCAATTCTGGTCCAAGCACAATCCTGTTCACTGGATTATCCCAAGTCACTGGTGTCCTACACCTTCTTCCATACAAATATTCATACAGACTCATCCCTAGGGATGCTTGATGTCCATTGTTATAAGCAAACTCCACCAAGTGCAAATAATCTTCCCACTTTGTTGGATTGTCCATTACGTACATGCGAAGCATATCTTCAAGCACCTGATTAACTCTTTCTGTCTGCCCATCTGTCTGAGGATGGTATGCAGTGCTGAAGTTTAGCTTGGTACCCAAGTCTGCAAACAACCCCTTCCAAAATTTGGAAGTGAACTTGACATCCCTATCAGAGACTATTGCCTTTGGCAATCCATGCAATTTGAAAATCTCCTTCATGAAGATCTTTGCAACGTCATCCGTCATATGCGTAGACTTCATTGGTATAAAATGTGCTTCCTTAGTCAACTTGTCTACCACAACCATGATGGAATCATGTCATCTCCAAGTCATCGACAATCCTGTAATAAAATCCATGGAAATAACTTCCCATTTCCATTCCGGAACTGGAAAAGGCTGCAACAAACCTGCTGGATGTTGATGCTCAACCTTTACCTGTTGACATTTCATACATCTTGAAATGTACTCAGCCATATCCCTTTTCATTCCTGGCCAAAAGTACTGCTTTCTAGCTGTAGCGATTGTTTTCTGATATCCTGGGTGACCATAATATGGAGCTTGATGGATTTCATCCATAACAACTCTCCTCAAATCTGCTACATTTGGAATATAAATTCTACCTTTATAAGTGAGAAGTCCATCTTCTTCCAATTTACATCCCTCATACCTCTTCTCGAGACTTTGCTGCTGCAATTTGTCTTTTACTTGCTCATACAATTCATCTCCGGCAACATGATTAGCAATCTGCTGCCTCAAATCTGATTGGCAAATACTAAGAGATGCCACATGCATTTCTTGCACTTTCCTGCTGAGTGCATCAGCTACCTTCTTCTATTTTCCCTTTATGTGCTTGATTTCAAAATCAAACTCACATAAAAACTCCAACCATCTTGCTTGCCTAGCATTCAGAGTAAGCTGATCAAATAGGTACTTCAGTCCACAATGATCTATCTTGAGCTCAAATCTCCTGCCCATCAAGTAATGTCTCCACATCTTGAGAGCATGTACTATGGCTGCAAGCTCTAGATCATGAGTGGCGTAGTTCTTCTCATGCTCCTTTAACTTTCTTAACTCATAACATATCATGTGGTTGTCTTGCATAAGGACTCCTCCAAGCCCTTGTCTACATGCATCGGTACACACCACAAAATCTTTCTCTGGATCTACAATCTTCAATACTGGTGCACTGGTGAGAAGATTCTTCAACCGCTGGAAAATTTCTTGACATCTCGATGTCCATTTGAACTTCATCCCCTTCTTTTGCAAAGAAGTGATAGCATGTGCAACTTTGGAAAATCCCTCAATGAATCTCCTGTAGTATCCTGCAAGTCCCATAAAAGATCTTACATCTTCCACATTTCTTGGAGTAGGCCAATTCGTAATGGCTTCTATCTTTTCATGGTCCACAGATATACCCTCCTCTAAGATAATGTGTCTCAAATATTGAATTCTATCTCTATAGAAGTCACACTTGCTCAGTTTTGCATACAACTGATGCTCCCTGAGCAATTTCAATGTCAATCTCAAATGCTCTTCATGTTCTTCCTCATTCTTAGAATAAACAAGAATGTCATCAAGGAAAACAAGGACAAACTTATCCAAATACTTGTTGAAGACACTATTCATAAGGCAGATAAATGTAGCTTGTGCATTTGTGAGACCAAATGGTACCACTACAAACTCATAATGCCCATACCTTGTCCTGAAGGCTGTCTTATGAATGTCTTCATCCTTGATCCTTACCTAATGGTAACCAGACCTTAAGTCAATCTTGGAAAATACCTTTGCTCCTCTCATTTGATTAAAGAGGTCATCGATCCTAGGCAAAGGATACTTATTCTTCACAGTAACCTTGTTCAACTGTCTATAATCAATACATAACCTGAGTGTACCATCTTTCTTCTTTACAAATAGAACCGGTGCTCCCCAAGGAGACACACTCGGTCGGATATACTTCTTTTCCAACAACTCTTGCAGTTGCATCTTCAACTCTAACATCTCTAGTGTACTCATCCTGTAGGGTGCCTTGGACACTGGTGCTGCTCCTGGCACAAGTTCAATTATGAAGTCAATGTCCCTCCTTGGAGGAAGCCCTGGAATCTCATCAGGAAACAAATCCCTGAATTCCTATAACACCTGATAGTCCTCCAACCTCAGAGTTTCATCTCCTGATGTTTCCAAAATATGAGCTGCATACAACTGGAAACCCTTCCTACAGAACTTCTTCAACTGCATTGCTGAAACCTACCTTACTAAAATCACCTTTGGAATTCCTTTCACAACTACTAGGTCCCCTTCTTCATCCATGCATTCAAAAGTCTTATTGTAACAGTCAAGATTCACCCTGTGAGCTTCTAATCAATCCATTCCAATGAGAACATCATAGGAACCAAGCGGTAGCACATTCAGGTCTATACAAGTGACCAACCCATTCATGACCAATGGACATTTCTTTATCATTTCACTGACCTTTCTCTTAGTTCCAGTGGCTAGCTGAACTAACCAAGACTTCCTATGCTTTACTTTCTTAAAAGAACAAATCTCCACTACTCTAGGAGTAATGTAACTGTGCGTAGAACCAGGGTCAATCAAAATAGAAATAGATTGCTCAACAATCTTACCTGCTACTTCAACCACAGTTGACTGGTGATCCGGTTGACGGTGCTCTAGTGCTACATAAATCCTAGGAACTTCCCTTGCTACTTGACCCACTGTTTCTGCTTCTTGAACATTATAAGCTGGCCTTGCACCCTCGTTCTCGAGTGGACAATTTCTGCGCATGTGGGGTCCTCCACATTTCCAACACTGAAGTGGCCCTCTATTCTGTTGTGGATCCTTAGGATTTTCTCCTATCACTCCAACTGGCTTACTCGCAGCTTGGGAGGGCTGCTTCTGCTAATTCTTGAAGCTAGAAGGTTTGAAACCTTTCTTTCTTTGGTCAAACTTCTCGTTCTTCTTGTCCTTCCATGCCTTATGGAAATCTGGCTTACCTTTGCTTTGCTCATAGCAATACTTAGCCTTTCTTATCGCTTCTTCAAGAGTTCTAGGTTCATAGAACTCAATTCTATCTTTGTAAGATTGAGGTAATCCACTCAGAAAACACTGGACCTTTACTTATTCATCTCTGATGTACCAGACATACCTCAATAGCTCCAAAAACTTATTAGCATACTCTTCCATGGTCTGCTGTCCCAATCTCAGCTCATGGAACTCCTTAATCTTGTCATCATAATACCTGTCATATAGGTATTTCTGCTTGAAATACTTCTGGAACTGTTTCCACTTAAGTCTCCTTTCACTGATCCTCTTTACTTGCTTGAAGTGTTCCCACCAAATGGATGCTCTTCCATGCAGATTGAATATGGCAACTCTTGCCTTCATGTTTCCTGAATAATCATGCACTTGAAAGTACTTCTTTATCCCAAGAAGCCAAGTTTCAACTTCTTGTCAAGTCTTTACCTCACCATCAAATGTCGGAGGTTTAGCTTTCTTAAATTCATCTCGCGAGCGATCCCTATGGTGTCTCTTTCTTTTCCTTTTATGAGAAGAAGAACTTGAATCCCCGCTGGATTCTTCAGAATCAGATGATTTTCTAGAAGTCCTTCTCCTTCTCCTAGTGCTGCTCTTACTGCCTTCTGGTATTGTTGTACCTCGTCCACAATCTATATTCCTTTGCAAGTCTGTCAAACTCTGCAACATTACAGCGTTCAACTGATGCTGCTCTTCCTAGGCTTTGATTAGGCTTCTCATAGTGGCTGCAACATCTAACGGTGTCTCTTGGAATCTCCTTCCATTAGACTCAATGCCATTGTTTCTATTACAGACATTTTATCCCATGGCATCTTCTGCTCGCTCATGGGAATCCCGAGCATCATACCCATCATGGGTTCTTATGACTGAACCGCAACTTACTTACCAAACTGCACTACCTGGAATACTTCTCTTGAAGGTGACTATTATTCTGCAAATGTGTTAATAACACAATTGTTAGATGCATAACATTGATATAAATCATAATCACTTACCTTTTATGGGAATAACCATAAAATAACAATTTGCCCAAACACACAAAATTTTCTTCACTAAGAACATCTATCTGAGGGGGACGACGGGGGTCAAGGGGGCTTGCCCCCTTGGGTCGAGGGCAGCGCCCTGGTTTTTTTTTTTGTTTGGTAAATTTATGTTTTTCGCGCAATCTAGCGCATAATATTGCTGCCTCTTTTCTCATTTTTCAGCCCTAAAAATTCATTGTAAAAACTGCTGAAAATTCCATCGAAAAATAGTTAAAATTCGTTGGTTAAACCCCATGGAAAACCCAAATTTTCCTTGCGCAGAATTGGGTCTTGAACCACTTTCTCTTCCGTAGAATTGGCTCTCAAACCACTTTCTCTTCCGCAATGGTGGCTCCTGGAATGCTTTCCCCTTCCGATCGGCGTCGGCAGCCTCTCTGGTCGGAAGCCGTAATGCTTCCGCTTCCGCAACGGCGGATCTCGGAACCATTCTTTCTTTCAATTGGCATCAGAAGTCTTTTTACATCGGAAGCCAAATGAATTTGGCACTCCAAACAATAACTTCTTCCGATCGGCGAACTGACTTGTCCGGCTTCGGCAGTGTTTTTACATCATAAGCCAAATGACTTTGGCTTCCGTAACGACGGCTCACCAAAGGCCAACTCCTTTCGACGACTGCTCTTTACTTGGAGAAATTTTTAACTTTTTGGCGCCGACAAACTTCTGACATCGGAAGCCAAATGACTTTGGCTTCCGCAACGGCGGCTCGCCAAACCTTAACTTCTCCCGATCGGCATCGGCAGCCTTAGAGATTTTGGATTCCGCAACGGCGGAAGTCCCTTCCACTAATTGTTTCGATACAGAACACTTAGATGAACTTTTCGTGGCTTTCTCCAAAGTGTTCTGGCGTTGGAGGTCTTTATCATCGAAATCCAAATGACTTTGGCTTCCGCAACAGCGGACACTCAATCACTTTTCTCTTCTGATCGACGTCAAATCACTTGGAAAGCTCCCGCGATTTTCTTCCCTGTCAGAAGACTTAATGGTTTGGACTTCTGCAACGGCGGACGGGAAACCGCTAACCCTTCCGCAATGGTGGAAGTCAATTCTGCTAATGGCCCGATTGTTCAACACTTCAACAATTTTTTTGAATTTTTACAATCTTCCATTGCTTGCTGCTGGGTAGAAGAAACGCTGCCTCTGTCACTGCAATCCTTCAAGGCTCATGCAGGCCCATGTTGCAACATGAGCTCTGATACCATGCTGTCAAGTCCCCATGCCTCCGACCGGCGAAGAGGACGCGACTACAAGCTTCAAACACCTGGGCTAAGAGCCCCATGAACATATGCATACACAAAATTTCTGAAAACAGAATGCTAAGGAAATGCATTGAAATAAAACATGCACTTATGCAATCATCTACCAGACACAGCGAAAACATCATACATTCAAACCAGCATTCATTCAACATGTTCATTACAATCATTAACAGTAATTAAGATAGCAGAATCAAAATACACAAGATCACTTATCTTATGAAGAAGTCGATCCACAACCAGCTACGTCGCTGCAACGTTCCACCCAACCATAGGCCAGCGTGCTCCTTGATCTCTCAGCAGCACTGCCACCCTCGAGTTGGGCATGATTCTCCAAGGAATAAGGGAACAACAGGCTTACACGTAGCCAAGGATACACAAAAACACACAGCCAAGCCAACAAAGTTGGGTTTATTAGGCCATCAAGGAGTTGGGAAAGGCTCAATGCTAAGCTGGTGAGCTCATTACAGAGCCAAGAACACCTACACCAGAACTAGCCTGACCTCTAAGACACCTAAACACATCCAACACAAGGAATCAGTCCCTTCTCTGCTACACAGTCCCTCAGGCCCTGCATTCCCTTCCAGTGCTATTCAGGGGGTGATGGAGAAGAAGGCCAACCCTCTAGCTCTGTCTGTGTGGTTTCTAGCCACTAGGTTTATCAAGCAAAACTAAGCCCCCATCCCTGCTCCCAATACAGTCCGAAGACCAACCATTGCACTCAGGAAATCAATTTAGCTATCACAGCTTAAACTAGGGAAAACGACTTCAAACCATCTACAACAGTCCCCAAACGTAACAACAAACACAGCTCATGGCCTGGGGAAATCAACAGCCCCTGAAATGCATCAGTGGACGCGGCTCACAACGTGGGGAAAACTCAACCCATCTTTGGGCAATAAAGTCGCCAGGAAAACATACATAGACCATGCTGGGAAAGAGATTATAGTTTCCCAGCCTAGGCGTGAATGAAAACGACAATGCAGGACCCACGAATCAGTTCGTGAGGGAAGAATACAGCCAAACCATCCGTAGATCTGCAGAGGAAAAATACGTGGATAAAAACCAGGAAAATCCTGTGCGTGGAAAACAATCCGACCCTGTGAGGAATTAACTGACAATGGAGGTCCTGCGTGAGGAAAAACAGCTCCGTTTTTGTCCGTGGATGAACAAACAACAGGAAGGACACGAAAATTGGAAGTGTGTGAGCCTTCAGCACAGTCGTGGAGAGAAGAAGATCTACGTGAGAGGATGAACAACAAAATCGTGGGTAGAGTGTGCGTGTGGGTGAGGACTGATAGTCCTACCACCCCACTTCCAAGACCATAACTGCCTCAACTACCAGCATCCTTTCTTAATGAAAGTGGTTGGAATAAAACAAAGGAAGAAGACATATGGGTTTTTATCTCATTGGCCAAGGTTAATAATTCCCCCCACATCCTTATCCTTGTGAAAATCATGCCCCTTTCTCATTTTAGTTGCCGCGATCATAGCTGGTCGGGTTCATTTTTAATTATAGATGCATATTTACATGATGATTGTCATAATATATGCCGCATGCCCCGATATACCATCGGTGACAATTCAAATCCAAAACATAACATAACCGATCAATGGTGGGGCCTTGGCCTTTAGCTCCACACCCTGATCATTTACAATTTATACATCATATACATCTAATGTAACGGGGTCAAAACCGAGACATTACAGCGGCAAGCACCATCAGCGAAGCCATAGAAAGCCATCTGCATGACCAAAACATGGTATAAACAGATGCGGACACTAAAACTCAAAACCATCTTGAAAATACTAAAAGCACACTGAAAGTCAATCAATATACATATATACAAGATACTATCCAAGAAAACCTAGGCATAGTACCTTTTAAGGTACAACCCATTGCGAGGTTGCCCCAAAGGGATTCCATCTTAATCAATGAGCTTGTAAGCTCCTTTCTCTAACACCTTAGAAATAATGAAAGGTCCATACCACATGGACTCGAACTTACCCTTCCCTAGTTTGTCATATCTCTGGTCATAAGTCAAGACTAGGTCACCCTCGTTAAAGACATGAGGTTGGACAGATTTATCGTTTTGCGCCTTAATGCGTTTCTTATGTGCCTCATTAGCCAAGGCATCATCTCTGCGAGTCTCGTCAAGGTTACTCAAGTACAAAAATCTTTCTTCCTCTGCGGAAGTGTCTGGGAGAAGTTCGATGGGAAGTTGTAAATATGGAATCTGACATTGGATCGACAAGATGACTTTGAGTCCATAGACAAGCTAGAATGGCGTGAAACCAGTAGCTGTTTTCACGGAGGTCTGATAAGCCCAAAGAGCGGAGAAAAGAACATGGTGCCAGTTGGATTTATGGTCTCCAACCATCCGACGAAGCATAGTTTTCAAAACTTTGTTAATGGCCTCTACTTGACCATTATCTTGCAGATAATACGATGTAGAGTTTTCATGACGAAACCCTAGCTTGGCACTCAGTTCCTCCATCATTAGATTACGGAAATGGGATCCGTGATCAATAATGATGGACTGTGGAACTCCAAATCTAGCTATAATATGATTGAACAAGAAGAGAGCGGTAGACTTACCATCTTCTACATATGTAGGCATGGCCTCAGCCCATTTTGTGAAATAATCAATGGCTACGATAATGTAACCATGCCCCCCAGCTGAGGTAGGCTTACAATGCATGAAGTCAATCCCCCATTTGGCGAATGGGCCAACGACAATGATGGGGTGTAGCAGAGCAGGATGGGTGCACTTTTTAGGATAAAAATGTTGACAAGGTGGGCATTTCTTAACAACATCATGACAGTCTTTGAAGACAGAAGGCCAGAAATAGCTAGCGCGAAGGATTTTCTGGGCTGTAGCCATCCCAGAGAAATGACCGCCACATGCTCCAGAGTGGCAATCATTCAACACATGTTCAAGCTCCTCATGGGTGAGGCATCTCCGGAGAATAGAGTCAATCCCACGTCTATACAAAGTATCATTCATGATGAGATAATATTTCACGTGGTGACGGATACAGTGACGATCATCGGGAGATAAATGCAGCTGAAATGCTGCGTTTGGAGATAAATCAGCAAATCTCCATACCAAGGGTCAGTAGTGCTAATCAGGAATAGGAATTCATCCAGGAATGAATCACTGGGCTCAGATTCCGTTGTAGCATAGGGAATATCACACATAAGCTCTGCAAAAACCAAGGATTTCTTTGATGTGGCATTGGCAAACTCTAGATCAAACTCTTGAAGGATGACGATCCAACGGGATTACTTTCCCCTGAGTACCTGACGAGTCAATATGTAGTACATCGGGTTCTGGTCTGCCAATACGGTGGTAGTACGGAGCAAAATGTAATGATGAAAATTTTGTACAGCAATGACTGTAGCCAATGCTAACTTCTCCACATGTGAATAACGAGTTTTAGAATCCATAAGATTCTTACTGGCGTAATAAATCATGTGTTCCTGACTGTGGAGATTGTCTTGCGCTAAAACCATGGCGATGGTAGTAGCGGAGGCAGCAATATACAAGAGAAAATCCTTTGAATAATCCGGGGGGTGTATCATTGGTGAATGAGTTAGAGCATGCTTAAGATTATCAAAGGCATGTTGGGCCTGGTCATCCTAGAAGAATGGCGTGTTCTTCTTGAGGAGACGCATATAACTGTGCATTTTCACTGCAAAATTGCACACAAAACGATGGAGAAATTTTTCCTTCCCCTGCAAAATTTGGAGTTCAAGGAGGTTGGTTGGGGCTGGTAGATCAAGAATAATGACAATCTTCAAAGGATCAATCCAGATGCCATCTTTAGATACCACAAAGCGTAGTAGACATCCCGTCTCTATGCAAAAAACACATTTATGCGGATTGATCCGTATATTAGAATGACAACATCTCAGGAATATGTCTCTAAGATGACCAGGGTGGTCCTGCCATTGCTGTGAATGAGCAGGGAGGTCATCAAGGTACGATTCAACAATATGTTTAATATCGTGAAACGCGTAGGACATCACATGTTCGGAATGTGGATCCAACATTTTTCAAGCCAAAAGGTAACTTCTTATATGCAAAGGTTCCCCATGGGCAAATGAATGCCGTCTTATGCTGATCAGAGGGTAATATCTTAATCTGATTATAGCCAGAGAAGCCATCCATCAATGAAAAGATGACACTTCTAGCGTAGTTGTTGATAATCTGATTGATATGCGGGGTAGAAAAGTTATCCTTGGGACAAGCTTTATTTACATCCCTAAAGTCGATGTAGACTCTGTTACCACCTAAGTTGTACTTAGCGGTTTTCTATCAAGTGAGCTTGGTGAACCGAACAGGGATAACTTGTTCGGACTTCAGAGAGCCTTCAGTCTTGCTTCCGGGAAGCTTTATTGTATCATATCACATGTTCATACCCCATGGGGGAATTGTAATAGATGTTCTAGCATGATAGTGTCTGTAAAAGACTCGGTCTCTTAGACTTCATTTGTCAATCCGATCAGCCCAGGGTGTTTTTTCCCTTGGTTATTATTGGTTGTTGAATAAACGACTGATAATTTCTGAGTTTTTCACTCCATACCTCCAAAGTTGGGGTGGTCGGCTTGGCATTTGTGCCTATTGAGGTTATTAGAGTCTATGTGTCAATGTGTAAGCATGCTAGACATCATTTTTGAGTCATATGAACATGTCTAAGTCCCCCTAGGTGTTTTTCAATTTTTCAATTTTTCAGTTTTTTCAGGGTTTTTTATTAAATTTTAATTTTTCCAAAACTTAGGCTATTTTTTAATAGTTTAATTGGAAAAATTGAGTCTGTAATAAAAGTGGTTCAAATAGTCAGTTTCAGTCATGTAGGTGCTCATTTTAAAGATAAGAGCACCATGCAAACCCATGGACCCACTTTTTTCTAAGTTTTGTGTGATCTTCCATCACTCAGGCCAGAAATCCCCAAAAATCAATTATTGATTATTTTAATTAATAAATTGATGAATAATGGAGCAAATCCAAAAT
>LPNX010186700.1:1840-58440 GCA_001517045.1 Pseudotsuga menziesii
TTCAAGGTTTTCTCATTTAGACAATTATAAAAATATTATAAAATTACTAATTTAATTTTCAAAAAATAATGCCGCACTAGTGCTATGGGTTCTCTACATGGATGTCAATTTTTGTAGCTTGATTCGATCATTTAGGCCCTCAAAGGCTGCACCCACAAAAACACATACCTTATAATTTCCCCGAAAAATAAAAAGTGCCTGTTAGGAAAAATGAAATTTGACATAGCTATGCAAATTTTCGATACATAAAAGTTATATATTCAGAAAGGTGATTCAATTTCCTACATTTCATGTTTTTTACTCAATGCAAGATATTTTGCATAAGTATCTCAAAAAATCCAAGTAAGTTGAGGGATGCCTGATTTTTTAGGTTTCTATTGCATCTAACGTGCACAAAAAGGTCCCTCAACTTCTTGCACACACCCCTAGGCTAGTTTGCCATCTAGCCATCCCTATAGTGCATGTATGACAACAAAAAAGAATAAGAAATAAAAACCGTTACAAACCAAGAGCCGGAGGATAAATATGTTATAAAATAAAACATTATTTTTTTACCTCAGGCCCTCCTTCTAGAGCCATTTGTTGGCCTAATTTTATGACATAGGCCAACAGAGGAAATCAAGCCAACAAATGTTGCTTAATATAGCTCTTGGTATGTTTAAGTTGACTTGATTTCGCAGGTTATGGTCTCCTACTACTAGCGAAATTTTTTATTCTCTTAAGGAGAATATGGTTAGAAAAACTCAGCAAAATATTTTCTATGTTAATCTAAAGTCAAACTAGTTCCTAATAATAATTTCTAAATCTAAGTTATCCTAATTTTGCTTTCTTAGGGAAAGTCTATTATTTTGGAATTTGATTTAAATTTCTGACTAAGAAACTATTTTAGATATTAAAGAACTAACTAAACTAAAATCTATTTAACAACTACTAAATAAACTAGAAAAATCTAAGCTAAAACTTAAATCAAACTTAATCTATCTTACTTATCTCAGCTGAGAGAAAACTTTTAAAACCATATTAACTATCTCTTAACAATTATAAATAACAGAGAAAACTGAACAATATAATTTCAAATAAGAAACTATTAAAATTCATATCATTAGTTCACTCTCTCTGTTAAAAGGATTTATACTAATCAGAAAAATAGAACAAGAAACATTTCATTCATTTTGTAACATAATGAAGAAACATTTCATTCATTTTGTAACATAATGGTCAAGGAATAATTAATGTTTCAACACCTCAATACGTAAGTGTAAAGTTGATTAACTAGTTAATCAAAAGACTTGTGAAAATACAAGCATGATTAGTCAACAAGTTAATTATTTTAATACTATATTATCAAATTATAAAAATTAAAATGAAATGATATATAGAGCATATGCACCAAATAATAAAATGTTGTGATCAGAGTAATTTAGATAACATTGAAACAATTACAACCAAGCATAATCGTATTCAGATTTAAAAAGAGAAACCAAAATATTGAAATGTGAGTATACATATATATATCAAAATTGATAATTCACAGTTATACGTTTAGAACAAAAGCTTGATAACATCCAGTAAAAGAAATTCCAACAAGATTGAGATAATAAGTAAAGAGTTATTTCAATATCCAATTCTTTCAACAATACTCCATCATTGGTACAAACATCTCACACATCAGCATTGAGAATGAAAGAATTACACAGAAATTCTAATGTCCTGACAGTCTTCCTTTCAAAGCAAAGTTTTAAAATAAATTTATCTTTCGATCTGTGGAGCTTCCCCATCTCAGAAAAACTAAGGTCAAATTTATATAAGAAAAGAGCCGTGGAAGGAATGAAATCCAATCTCTAAAAATCTAGTTCGTTCTAGCCAACACCAAACCGATCGCAACCAATTTTTGGAAAACTCATTTCTCTTTGGCAATGAATTTCTCTAAATCGGTTGACATATTTAAAAAACGGTCTGTTGATAGAGGTAAAGGATGTAATTTTGGAAATGGGTCCTTGAAGGTTTGACCTGATTCATTAAGGTTTACCCGCAATTTTTCACGCAAAAACATGTCTCCCACCTGGTGCGGGATTCTACATTTCCTCTCTTAGTTGTTAAAACTGAACATCTTCTTTTTTTTTCTTTTTCTACGGGATGCCCTCCATTCTTGTGGTGTTTTTTTAAGAGACAATCTCATTCTGTTGGGCATGCACAGGGAGACTTTACTTCATACTCTACACGTTTTCTTGCTCATCAATCTTCCATTTGATAACCTATCCAATCACAGAGACAGATATTAGCTTTCTGTTGCGCATGCACAGGGAGACTTTACTTCATACTCTCGACGTTTTCTTGCTCATCAATCTTCCATTTGATAACCTATCCAATCACGTTCAATTTACAGAGACAGAAATTAGCTTTCAAAATGTCCAATAAAACGAATATTAATACAAAAATCCACTTAAAAAAAAATATCGTATTAGATCCCGCTGAGCATTAATGAGACCGATCTTCTTGTGGCAAACAAAATATTATAATGGACGCCACCTTTCATTTACATTTCAATGGATTTATTGACAAGATTTCTATTCACAGTGATCATCCATTTGGCAATCCAAGCTTCACAATTATAGTGATGTATTGAAGTACAATCCCTGGTTTCATGATTTGCTGTAACTTAATGGAGTCATTGGCAATTGACAATGGATTTTAAATGCTGTGAAATTTTGGATCGAGTTATGCCGTTGTATGGAGCTATGGAGCTTTTAATATGATATGGTAGCTACATGTAGTTTCTTTTTCTTTATGAGGAACATTCCTCTAGTTAACACGATCTAGTCATAAAAACAAATTCGTGTCATAATATAAAATTATTCAACGACTTTGTGTACTAGGTGGACGTGTAATTATAATGGCCTTATGAGAGGGATATGTTAGGTTTTATATTTCAAAAGAAAGTTATTAAAGTATTTTCAGAAATGATCAAGACTTGACCTTGTAAAAAGCTTAAATTTAAAATTTTGTTTTTATTGAAATATTAGTAATTTTTATGATCATTTAAAATATATAAAGGTTGTAAGTTTAAGTGTCATGAATGAATATTAGATGAACCAAATTGTTTTCTCAATTATAATGAACAAAATAAAAATTTAATGAGAAAATGCATATTTATTTTTTTGAGAAAAGCTTTAACAAAATATGATATAAAAAATTATTGATTTGATTCAAATCCTTCAAATATAATATTTCACAGCATGGATCTAAATGGTTTAAAAAATAAATAAAATTTCAATTTATTTAGATTGCAAAAATGTCCATCAATTCATTGATTTATTGAAAACTAAAGATTGACAAAGTTGTCGGAGGATAATATCAATTCAATTTTTACAATGTTCATAAGATATGAAACTAGTTTGTTCAAAACCAATATGCATCATGCAGGCATCATGGAGTAGCCAAGAAATGAGGGGACTCAAATACAAAAAATGGACCAAATCATCAAGTCACGAGAGCCAAACCAAAGAAGAAGTAGCGCAAAGAGTAAATGATCAAAGAACGAAATCCATGAAAATACCACCAAGTCAAGCAAGAAAAACTGAAGACAAACTTTTGTACAAAATTTTAATGGGGCTCCTATAATTTTTCCAAAATCAAAGGGAGTTGTTGGGGTGCTAATAGAACTGCAAGCAAGGGAATGTTGGACCATACAAGCCATTCCTAAAAAGAAAACTTGAAAATGCTACTTTGTGTCTATAATTCCTAAAATATTTGAATGAAAAATTAGAAAGTATCCATCCCTTCCACCAATGAAAAAAGAAACATCAAGCAGACCGTCACTTAGGTGTAAAGAATGAGAATCACCAATCCTTCATATAGAACAAGTTTCTAAAAATATAGGTGAATAGGGGTGAATTCAAAGTCTAGTCAAAACATTTATGAGACAAGCTGCTCAGTGATGGGATATCCACCAGTCGAGACTACAAACATGGTCGACAACTTCAACTTATTTTGTCGAAAGATTTGGAGGAAAGAAGCTTTCAAATCAGTCACAAATACCAGTCTTTACACAAGGATAGGATCCTAAAAAACACATCATTACATGCAAAAAAGAACGAAAAAAACTAGGATATAAAAACGAACGAATATGGACGCACCTATTCCCATCGACATTAGACGATTTACCAAACAAATGGTATAAAATGGAATAAGAGTGAGGTGAAACATTTTTATGGAACAAACTAAAAGAAAATTTCATTAAGGACTTCAAATTTATACATGAAGATGACTTACTAGTCGAAGCTTCGAAGCAAATAGAAACATTTTTAAAACCAACTGTTAATAGTACTTCGACAGAAACTCATAACCGACCGAACGCATCATGTCATAATATTTAGTTAACCAAAATACCATAGTTGAAAAGAATTCGACTAGAGACAGAACATACAATTGGAAAAAGTTTTGAATGGAAACCCGACCATTCTGAAACGACAAGACCAAAACAATAGTTAAAATTGAAACAACAGAAAAACTGGATCCCGAAAGATTAACAGTAGAAGATTTTCCACCGATATTTTCACAATTTAAAGAAGGGAGTCAAAATATTAACGAAAGTAAGGCACCAGAATGGATGGATGCGAAAATAAAAACAAAAGAAGTTGACATATCCAATGATGACAGACCAAAAATTGCAAAAAATGGTGACTACTGGAATGAGGAACAAACAGAAGAAATTGTCAACTTAGTAAAATAATTTTAATATTTTTTTGCTCGAAACTATAAGGATCTCAAAGGACTTGTAGAAGAGATGGACGGAATGAAAATCGACATAAAACCCAAGGAAAAACTTGTAAAGAAAAGACCGTACAAACTAGCACATAAATACAAAAAATGTATAAAAGGAAATCGATAGCATGCTAGCAGCAATAATAATCTATCCTATTGACCATTCGGAATGGGAAAGCCCAATGGTTGTTCAACTAAAGAAACACGACTCGACACAACTATGAATTTGTGTCAAATTTCGAGAATTGAACAAAGTAACACTTACAGACCCATTTTCGACTCCATTTGCAGACGAAATTCTTAACGAAGTTGCAGGACATGAATGTTACTCATTTACAAACGGTTTCTCATGATACAACCAAGTACCTATCGCCAAGGAAGACCAAAATAAAACAACATTTGTATGTGAATTTGGATCATTTTCCTACAAAGTTATGCCATTTGGTCTGAAGAATGCACTAGCTATTTTTTCACGAATAGATGTTAAAGCATTTCAAGAATTTATATACAAAACAATGGCTATGTATTTTGATGATTGGACAATCTACTCTATGTTGAAAAATCATTGTAAATGGCTACGACTCATGCTCGAAAGATGCCGAAAGATACATATATCCCTTAATATTAGAAAGTGTATCTTTGCATCGTCGATAGGAATTTTATTAGGACACATTGTATGTAAAGAAGATATTAAATTTGACTTCGCTAAAATTAAAATAATTCTTGACTTAAAACCACCAGTAAATCCGAAACAAGTAAGGATATTACTTGGGCATACAAGATATTACAAAATATTCATTCGACATTATTTAGAGATGACATATCCGTTGGAAGAATATGAATGGACTGAAGAATGTGATATATCCTTCGACATTCTAAAGAAAAAACTAGTCAAAGAACCTATCCTACGATTTCCAAATTGGTCTATAAAATTCCATGTACATATTGATGCATCCGGTATAGAAATTGGAACGATATTAACACAACCAGGAGATGATAGAATGGACTATCCAATTATATATAGTAGAAGAAAATTAAATAAATACAAATGAAATTACTCGACAACAGAAAGGGAAGCACTAGGAATGGTATTTGCGCTTCAAAAGTATCTACACTACTTGCTAGCTAATCCATTTGTGTTTTATACTGACCACTAGGCATTAAAATATTTAGTTAATACACCTTTAAATCATGGTAGAATATGTCGTTGGTTACTATTATTTTAGGAATTCGAATTCGAAGTTATATTTCAACTAGGGAAAACAAATGTCGGACCCAACCACTTGTCGAGAACCTACATAGGGGAAGAAACGACCGGAATAGAAGATGACCTAGAATATGCACATATGTTCAGAATTGAAGTTGTACCTTCTGAATTAGTAGAAATTTCTGAATTCTTAGAAAATGAACAAGCACTAGAAGGAATGAGTGATAAAAAGAAGAAAACCCTAGCAATGAAAGATGCACCTTACAGTATAATAAACAGATTCCTCTATAAACTAGGTGTAAATGAGGTACTCAATCGATGTGTTCTTGACGAAGAAAGATAAAGTATAATACATGAAGCATATTACAGTCCAGCTGGAGGACATTTTCAGTCAGACACGACTGCTAAGAAAATCCAATAGTCAGGATTATGGTGGCCAACATTATACCAAGATTGTCGAAGATTTGTAAGCAAATGTGATTGTTGCAAATGACTAGGTCGACCTTTACAAAGTATCGAAATTAATTTAATATTAGAAAACCCAAGTCTCACATTCAAAATTTGGGCAATCCAATTTGTAGGACCATTTCCAATATTGGCTAGAAGGTCAAGAGCATAATATATTATTACATCAGTTGAATATGTCACTAAGTGGGAAGAAGCAGAACTTGTCGAAACCTGATCAAGTCATGAGGTAGCAATGAAATTTATATTTGAGAATATTATTACTAGATTTGGTTGTCCACTGAACTTGACCAGTGATCAGGGGTCATACTTTATAAACAAAACAATTGTGGCTTTGAAAAAACAGTTTAAAATTGAACATCGAAAGAGCACAACATACCATCGTCAATCCAGTGGTGCAATCGAAGCCTTTAACAAAACATTGAATAGAGGCCTAAAAAAAAATGTAATACCGACAAAGATGATTGGGAAAAAAAATTTCTTGCTATCTTAAGGGGCGTACAAACAATTGACATATCAGACACCATTCTGACTTGTTTATGGACAAGAAGCAGTCGTTCCTTTGCACTTTTGACAACAAACACCAATAGCTGACGACATATTACACATTGATGTCAAAGATGCTAGGAAATATCAATTAACACAATTATCTAAGCTAGAAGAGCATTGACTGATTGCAATGAAACACCAAGAGATCCAACAACAACAACAAAAATCTTGACATGATCAAAATATTAAAAATAAAAACTTGTCGGTTGGGGATCTTGCGTTGTTATATAATAGTTAAGTAAAAGGAAAACCTAAGAAATTACATACATAATGGATGGGACCATATATTGTAGAAGAAATCAATACTAGCAGATCAGTCCAACTGAAAACGTTATAGGGAAGTATATTTCGAAAACTTGTTAATGGTGCTCGACTAAAACGCTATGAAAATTAAAATCATAAAAAATTATAATAAATAAATTAAAAAATAAACTGTTGTATAACTGATAACAAAAATTGAAAAAAAAAACTATAAAAAACTAAAAACAAACACAAAGAAAACACTACAGACAACCAATGTGACAGGACTTTGGATGAATTATCAGGAAGGAAGTAGCAGATTACAGTTTGAAAATATAATCACCGACATCATCGACACAATGAATACTGACCGTTCCACTAACATCACCACGACCTCGATGTTCAGGTACACAGGGTACTCCCAAAAGACTGAACACCAAGGGAATCCACTCACACAAACAGATCACATATCAACACACCGATGTTTTGAAATGGTTTAAACCCTCGAGAGGGAAATACTCCATGGTCCCAACCAAATAGCTACTTGAGGCAGTTTATTATGCAAAAGAAAGAAATTTACAAATGATATTCTCATTGTCATAACCCCAAAATTTCATAAAAAAATAAAATTTTAAAGATAACATAAAATGTCTGAAAACGCAGTTCACTAACTGCTAGCGGTTAGCGGAAAATGAAACAATTTAATAATTAGTATTAATTAGTTTCAAAATACAATAACTAATACAACTTTCATTTTCATAAGATATATAAGAATGACTTGCATCCAGATTTCTTTTAGCTTTACTAATAATTTTACTTTTTGGCAAGTAGGTGAAAATCTATCTTTGAAAACTCGGGGCTTACTTAGCATTATGCTAACGCAGATGGACTGCTAGTTCTTACAAGTTCAACAGGTAATGAACGATCAAGTAGGAGTTTAATTCGTAAGGTAGCAAGAAGTATTTCTTTTGCATGTTAAAATGCTAGTAAATAAACTGATTATTTAAGAGCGAAGCTCTAATGAGGTAAAGTAATTTTCTTCCATAGTTTTTGTTTCTTAGACAGTATTCAATGTTTAGCCATAAAGATTGTTATCCTTGACATACTTAGTTAAACAAAAAGATTCTTACTGTGAGCTTAGATCTCAAGTTCTTTGACATACAATTACTTTTATTGTAACATGCTCATACTGCTAATGTTATGCTCAAAAGTACTGTCTTTTATTCATGAATGTATGCCTATAAATCTCAAAGGTAAGGATTTCCAATAGAGTACATATTTCTATTTTGTCTCTTCCTTACTAGCCATGAAAATTATTAACCTGTTGTTTGTATGTAAAAATGCTAACCAATTAGTACTTAAATTATTGCCTTGCTGCAAGTATTATTGTAACAATAAACAATACCACATTATTTTTATAATGTACCAAATATAATTGTTACTTATATCCATAGGTAGCCCTACTACCTGGTAATTTCAAGGATATAATGTAAGTTTGGTTCTTTGTAACTAGATACATTATCTTAAGGTGGAATACTACCTAACCACCACTTCTATAAAGTTGAACTAAAGGCAAATACATTATCAGTGTTATTCCTATAGTTTATAAATCTTGTGCATGGTTTACACAATAGTAAGATTACTATTGTAATTGTCACATTACTATTATAATTTGTAGGTTATACTAACTACTATGGTAGATTTTACTATCTAAAACTTCTAACCTAAGGTTGACATCAAATTAAAACATTATAAATAAAATTACTATGCTATGCTAGAACCAAGCAAGCACCAATATTCATATATTGACTTTGTAAACAATGATAAGATCCATCAAAACTGTCATTTGCGAAGTAAGCATGCAAATCATTATTTATAAAAGTTTATACTATGGTCAACCTCATGATTATTTTATTGGCAAGGTTTTTACACCTTTACTCTATGGTCAACGACATAGATTCGTTATTAACAATTATAACAAACCTCAATACCATTGATTACAATGATATAGTTTTGTATTTCAATAATGAATATATATATATATATATACATTCTATAGTCGATTTGCATAGTTTGTTATTGATCTAAGCAATAATAATTCGATACTTGGTAGTGTAGGTTGACTATAGACAAGAACCTCGCATGGTTAAAAAATTTAGAGGGTACGTGGTCTGCTCTCGTCCATGCATTGGCGTCTTAAAAGACAATAAACCCTATTCACCTGTCATTTGACCTCGAGGGTTTCGTTGGCCTGCGGGTTGCTCTGTGTAGTTTTCCTGGCAGCCATGAGAGGTTGTTCCTCTGCTTTGCTTGCTCCGTAGCTGGTGTTTGTTGCTGTGTGGTCTCATTATTCAGTATTAAGATCTCGAATCTTCTTGGTTGTAAGCTTTACTATGAGAGTGGTTATTTTATTAATAGTTTGTCTTGTGGCCTGTACAAGGTTTCAGCTCTGTGTTACTTGCTATTTGTCATGGCTTTGTTGAGTTTAAGTTGGTTTGATACTGTCTCCACTCCAGAGTTAGTGTAGGGGTTTGAATACTCCTCTGTGTAATTCTCTTGAGTTGGTGACATCTCCATCATTGCTCGATTTCTCTTCTTACTTGCAGGTAATAACAAATTCAAAACAATTATTAGTTATGAAATCTCTTTGTTAAGCTTTATTGTAGTTAGGTTTTAAGCTTAGAATCTGAGTATTGTTCTAATGCCCATTAAATGTGCTCTTTACATGAACCCACTACAGCTCCAAACCACAGTGGAAAATAATTACATTTGCTGGCTTCTGTGAACTCGTGGCCTCCAACCGGTACGCCCTGGTTTCGATGTGGGTTTTTCCCTACTTGCGATGAGGGTTGTTGGAAGGAAAAACACAGTTCTTAGAAGCTTGGTTTTGATTTCTTCATTTGGTTAAAATTTTTAGTATGTTTCTCTCCAGTTTACTTTAAAAACCCTTGCTGTTTACGCTGGGTAATACCGACTCTTGATGGCTCTTGTGCCGTGATATGAATGTAGTTTTTGGTTATGGATTTAGCCTTATGGCTCGAAAATGTAATACAGTTGGTTATTAAAAAGAAAGGATTTGTTTAAGCTTTGAGTTTCCAAATGAGCTCTGTCTCGTTTTGCTGTTAGATGTGAATTGTGGTTTCGTTATTATGTAAATACTGTGTTTATTTTACTGTTTAAAAGAATTATAAAAGATATTTACTTTCAGGTAAAGATTGTGATTAGTCTAAAGCATGGATTTTATCCTTCTTATTAAGTTTGTTACACAGTTAACAATGTAACTGGTTAAAACTTATTACAGGTTAATTTGTAATTAAATGGATTAAAGGGGTTTCGACCCTTAGGTTTTTACAGGTATAAACCTGTCTGTTTTTTAAATTTTAAAATGCATAATTATATATAATTCTTAGTTATTCCGTTTATTATTTATAATACATTTATCTTTATTTACTACTTTGTAATTTATAATTATTTAGAGCTCTGTAGAGAATAGAATGTTAACTCTAGAACTCTGTTTATTTTACATAAATAAATGGTTTATAAACGAAACCCTAACCTGGTTTTTATTAAGTAAAAGTTTAAGATTAAGCTAATATTTTAAAAGAAGAACTGTTTAGTTATTAACTTGTTTCTAGACTTTCTTGAAGATTGGTTATTATCTCCTATAAACTTTTATTTGCTATTTGTATACTATTTCTGTAATGCTAGTGTAATTTACTATTTCTTTTTCCTGCATTTTTCATTTAGTTAAACTAAGTAAAACAATAAATATAAACAAACATAACACTGCCATTTCATTGCATTTCAAACACTAAAATAAAATTTACTCTGTTTACCTACAGATACAAAATCATATCTACTAATTCCATTCTCTTAAGGATTATTTCATTTATTTAAAGCATTATAACTGTGTTAGAGTACGACCTGGTTTCTAGGTGTGGAAAAACACACTCTAGAAATTTAATTTCTTTCTATTTCATTACTTCCCTAAACCATTTTCATTGCTATAAATAATCAAATAAGAATACTAAATCTAACATTTCACAAACTTTGAACTTTAACATTCATAAGATAAACTAAGATTTATTTAACTAAGACAGTAAAATAAAATCATAGAACCTGTTGAGGACAAGACGACAACAGATTTAGGAGGATGTTCCTCCCTACAAATCTTCTGGAGAGTGCTCAAACAACTCTTCCTCAGGACCCCTGAGCCTGTTCCTCGTCTTCTTGGCTGAGAACTGGGTGGAGAATGCAACTGTAGAACCCTATGTCACCTGACTAGTTCAATACCTCAGTAAAGTAATCTACTTTCAACAGTATGATATTCAGCTTAAAAGCTGCAACTAGATCATTCATAGTAGTTATCTCCTCAAACACTTTCTAGATTCCCCTCCATTGAATTTCTCTGAAGTACATTCATTCACCCTGAATGATCACTTCTCTAGAATGAGCAGCTTCAACTCTCTTCAATGGGAAATTTTATAGAGATGCCTAGGTCTTCTGGGTCGGTTTTTATTAATTGAGCCACCTGCTCTGATTCCACTTTCTTGGGGAATCATGACCACAAATATAGGGAGGTTTCCACCTACAACAGTTGGAAATGGTTTGAGGATGCTGCCACATGTCAGTTTGCTCTCCACCCAGTCTCCTCCACCAATTTGAGCACTAAACACTCTTTTAACAGCTCTCCTAAGCTGTGGTCTCCTCATTTATTTATTTATAAATAAAATATTTTGAATTTACATTAAATATCCTTGACCCCACTGGTCATCCATTACAAGTTAGCATAAAATTTAACATAATGTTCCTCAAGTAATATAAAATTGTTTTTGCAAAATCGGGCATGTGACATCACACCCCCTTAAATTATAATATCGTCCTCCATGTTATTTATTCCTCATCCTCGGAATTCCCCTGGAACAGAATTGGATATGCATCCCGCATATGACTTTCCAATTCCCAGATAGCTTCCTCTGGACTAAGGTTCTTCCATTGCACCTTCACCTGACCAATGGTGCGGTTCCGAATTGTGATCTCCCTCCGCTCGAGGATACAGGCCGATTCCACTAAAAAATCTTCTCCGTGTTCCACCTGTACATCATTCCAGTTAACAACATGAGTAGCATCATGAACATATTTCTTTAATACAGAAATGTGAAAAACAATGTGAACTCTTAAATTCGGTGGTAAGGCTAACTGATAGGCTACTTGTCCAATCCTGGACAATATTCAAAAGGACCACAATAATGAGGTGCTAGTTTGGCACAACTACCTAACCTCAGAGAGCTCTTTTTGGGTCTAACCTTGATGAACATATGTTCACCTACCTAAAACTCTTTTGGAGTTCTTTTAAGGTTTGCATGACTTTTCTATCGATCTTACGCAATTTTCAGATTACCTTGTACCTGCTTTACAATTTATTCCATTTATTTCAATAATTCAGGACCTAATACTAACCTATCCACCGGATTACTCCAAGAGATAGGAGTGTTACACTTCCTTCCATACAAGATTTTGAAAGGACTAAATCTGGCTGAAGCTTGATAATTATTATTGTAAGCAAATTCTACCAGGTGTAAATAATCTTCCCATTTACCTGGCTGATCCTTTACATACATTCTTAGTAAATATTCTAGTACTTGATTTACTCTTTCAGTCTGTCCATCAGTTTGAGGATGGAACGAGGTACTAAAATTTAGTGTAGTATTTAATCCTTTAAACAGAGATGTCCAAAAATTACCTGTAAATTTAAGGTCTCGATCTGAGATTATAACTTTGGGTATTCCATGTAGTCGAAAAATTTGCTTTAAAAATATATCAACTATGTTTGCAGCTTTGTAAGTTGTTTTTACAGGTATAAAATGGGCTTCTTTACTTAATTTGTTAACCACTACCATTATAGAATCATTTAAGTTCTGATTTTTAGGCAGTCCAGTAACAAAATCAAGACTAATTATCTCCCATTTCCAGCTAGGAATGGGTAATGGCTGAAGTAATCTAGCTGGATGTTGATGTTCAGTTTTTACTTGCTGACATTCAAAATATCTAGCGATATATTCTGCCAGTTCAGTCTTCATGTTTGGCCAAAAATACTCTTTTCTTAACATAGTTATAGTCTTCTGATAACCTGGATGGCATGAGTAAGGAGTTTTATGGATTTTGTCTAAAATTAATAACTTAACTTTAGGTACATTAGGTACATACATTCTGTCTTTATATAGTAAAAATACTTGTCATTCAGGTTGTACCATGTACTTAGACTTTCTATTGGATTTTCTTTTGCTTTTGCTTGTCAATTTTTGGTAAATTTCATCTTGTTCTAACCCTGCTTTAAGTTGTTCTTCCAGATTTGTTGTATAAGTACTGATAACTGCTCTAAAGTTCAGCTTTGCATTTCAACTTAATGCATCAACAACTTTATTTTCTTTCCCTTTAATGTGCTGAATTTTGAAATCATACTCACTTAGAAAAGCTAGCCACCTAGCTTGTCTAGCATTCAGGTTAGGTTGATCTAATAGATATTTTAGTCCTTTATTATCTGTTATTAGAATAAATTTTCTTCCAATCAAATGATAACACCACATCTTTAAAGAATGTATGACAACAGCTAATTCCAAGTCATAAGTTGCATAATTCTTTTCATGAATTTTTAATTTCCTAGACTTATGAGCGATAACATGCCCTTCTTGAGTCAATACTCCGCCTAAACCATCATTGCAGGCGTCAGTACACACTATAAAATCTTTATTTGGATGATCTATTCTTAAAATAGGTGCGCTGGTTAATAAGGTTTTTAACTTTTTAAAACTATCATCGCACTTCTAATTCCAATGAAATTTCTTTCCCTTTTTTTGCAAGGAGGTTATCGGATTTGTGATTCTTGAAAACCCTTCAATGAACCTCCGGTAATAACCGGTAATTCCCATGAAGGATTGAACATCAGTTACGTCTTTAGGAACTGGCCAATCTTCAATTGCCTTTATCTTTTCGGGATCCACCAAAATTCCTTCTTTAGTCACCACATGAACTAAGTACTGGATTTTATCTTTAAAGAAGTCGCATTTACTAAAATTTTCAAAGAGTTGATGATTTCACAACTCTTTCAAGACAATTTTTAAATGTTCCTTATGTTTTTCTTCAGATTTCAAATAAATTAATATGTTGTCAATAAACACGAACACAAACTTATGCAGATATTTATGCATTACATTATTCATTAGACACATAAAAACAACTGGAGCATTAGTAAGCCCAAATGGCATGATTACAAACTCGTAATGACCATATCGAGTCCTAAAAGTTGTTTTAAAGATTTCTTCATCTTTAATTCTAACTTGGTGATATCCAGACCATAAACCAATTTTTGAAAACATTGTGGCTCCATGTAGTTGATCAAACAGATCATCTATGCGAGGTAACGGATATCTATTTTTAATAGTCATCTTATTTAACTTACGATAATCTATGCAAAGTCGTAGAGTCCTGGTCCTTCTTCTTAACAAAAATGACAGGTGCCCCCCAGGGAGACACATTGGGTCGAATATATTTCTTGTCAAAAAGTTCTTTTAATTGTGACTTAAGTTCATTAAGTTCAAGTATGTTCATTTGATAAGGGGCCTTTGAGCTGGGTACTGTACCAAGTATTAGCTGAATGGTAAAATCCAGTTCCCTTTTCAGAGGCAGTCCTATAATTTCTTCTGGAAATACATCTGCATACTCTTTTAAAACTGATATATCCTCCAATTTTAATGTATCAAGGTTGTTTAAATTTTCCTCATTAGTTACCGTTACTACATAAGCCTTACAACCTTTCCTAACAGCTCTCTTAAGTTGCAGAGCAGAAATCTGCCTTACGGTTGTTTTTCTAGGGTTCCCTTTACGCTTATTAGTTTTCCATCTTTATTTATACAAGTAAAGGTTTTGTCATAGCAATTCAAAATGACCCTATGCTGCTCTAACCAATCCATACCGATTAGTATATCATAAGAACCCAAAGGTAGTACATTAAGCTTTACAAAAGTTTCAAATTTATCCATAACTACTACACAATTCTTTAAAAAACTAGTTACCTTCCTCTTTGCATGAGTAGCTAACTGAACCAACCAAGAACTTACAAACTTTTCAACAGGTAGTTTACATTTTTCTACCAAATTTGGTGAAATATAACTTAAAATAGCTCTTGAATCAATTAAAATAGATATGGGTGTTTGGTTTATCTTACCTTCTACTTCCACCATGGAAGTTTGATAGTCTACTTGCCGATTTTCCAAAGCTGCATTAATCCTGGGCATAGTCCTCGCTAAATCTCCAACAATCATCTCCTCCTATATTGTATGGATATTACTGACAGTCTTTTTCCGATTAAGACAGACTGAGGCATAATGTGGGCCATTGCACTCCCAACACTTTATGGGTTCTTTTTGTTCAAAGTTCTTTGTGTAATTATTGTGATTATTAGCAGACTCTTTACTCTTTTGATTGTTTTGATTGTTCTATGAATTGTTCTTATTCTCCTAGAAATTCTTATTAGAAAATTTTCTGGCCTTATTACTTTTAGAATTTCGATTGGGCACAAAATCTTTCTTGTTTTGGTCATAATTATTATTCTTTTTGGCCTTCCAGTTGGCCATACTCTCCTTTTTCCGATTCTGTTCATAACAGAATTGGCTTTCCTCATAGCTTCTTCCAGAGTTTTTGGATTGTCATACTCAATCCTATCCTTTATGTGATAAGGTAAACAACTGAGAAACCGCTGTACCTTTGGTTTTTCATACACAAGGTATGGAACATACCTAAGCAGACTTAAACACTTACTGTTCAAATCTTTCATAGTCATTGTACCTAGTTTTAACTCATAGAATTCTTTAGCCCTTTCTTCATAGTACTATTTAGATAAAAATTTCTTTTTAACGTACTTCTTGAAGGTACTCCAATTTATATTTTTCTCTCTTATTCCTTTCACTCTCTTTAAATCTTGCCACCAAATATCAACTTTCCCTGAAAGATTATAGATAGCCATTCTAGCCTTTAATTGGTTAGAATAGTTATAAATCTGGAAGTACTTCTTCATCCCGGATAACTAGGATTTTGCTTCCTCCCCCTTTTTAGTTTCCCCATTAAACGTTGGCAGTTGATATTTTTTCTCTTTCTAGTGTGGTGGTTATCCTCACTACTATCACTAGTAGAATGAAAATTACATTGATCACCAAATAATTCGGAAGATGAGATGCTTTCGTTTTTATTCTGTTTAGTCTTTTTATACTTATGTTGGTAACTTATATCTTCTGAATCAGCTCTTTTAACCCTTACCTCAGTATGGAATCTTTCTATTAGGATCTGATTCAGCTCCTCCTGAGCTCTCAGAATCCTCTCATTTTCTTTTTTAACAGATTCCATTACAGATTTTAATTCTTTTACTATTTGTAAAATTTCTGAGGAATTAGTGGGAATTAGTGGTTATGTCTTCTTGTATAGGTTCTCTTTGTAAATTTTCTTGTTCAGTATAGGGAGATTCCTCTTCTGCATATTCCTCCAGTCTTTTCATACCTGTTGTTAAACTTAGAAACAAACTTCTCTATTGAATAACATTAAAAGAAAACAACATCAACAAATGATTTAAATTCACTGTTCCATATAAGCAAGTTGAGCTTCAACAAGGCCTAACGTTTGAACCTTGTGCTCTGATACCACATGTCATAACCCCCAAATTTATTAAAAATTTAAAATTTTAAAGATAACATAAAATGTCTAAAAATGCAGTTCACTAACTGCTAGCGGTTAGTGGAAAATGAAACAGTTTAACAATTAGTATTAATTAGTTTCAAAATACAATAACTAATACAACTTTCATTTTCATAAGATATATAAGAATGACTTGCATCAAGATTTCTTTTAGCTTTACTAATAATTTTACTTTTTGGCAAGTACGTGAAAATCTCTCTTTGAAAACTTAGGGCTTACTTAGCATTATGCTAACACAGATGGACTGCTGGTTCTTATAGGTTCAACAGGTAATGAACGATCAAGTAGGATTTTAATTCATAAGGTAGCAAAAAGTATTTCTATTGCATGTTAAAATGCTAGTAAATAAACTGATTATTTAAGAGTGAAGCTCTGATGAGGTAAAGTAATTTTCTTCCATAGTTTTTGTTTCTTAGACAGTATTCAATGTTTAGCCATAAATATTGTTATCCTTGACATACTTAGTTAAACAAAAAGATTCTTACTGTGAGCTCAGAGCTCAAGTTCTTTGACATACAATTACTTTTATTGTAACATGCTCATACTGCTAATGTTATGCTCAAAAGTGCTGTCTTTTATTCATGAATGTACTCCTATAAATCTCAAAGGTAAGGATTTCCAATAGAGTACATATTTCTATTTTGTCTCTTCCTTACTAGCCATGAAAATTATTAACTTGTTGTTTGTATGTAAAAATGCTAACCATCAAGTTATAAACTTCAGTACTTAAATTATTGCCTTGCTGCAAGTATTATTGTAACAATAAACAATACCACATTATTTTTATAATGTACCAAATATAATTGTTACTTATATCCATAGGTAGCCCTACTACCTGGTAATTTCAAGGATATAATGTAAGTTTGGTTCTTTGTAACTAGATACATTATCTTAAGGTGGAATACTACCTAACCACCACTTCTATAAAGTCAAACTAAAGGCAAATACATTATCAATGTTATTCCTATAGTTTATAATCTTGTGCATGGTTTACATAATAGTAAGATTACTATTGTAATTGTCACCATACTATTATAATTTGTAGCTTATACTAACTACTATGGTAGATTTTACTACCTAAAACTTCTAACCTAAGTTGACATCAAATTAAAACATTATAAATAAAATTACTATGCTATGCTAGAACCACGCAAGCACCAATACTCATATATTGACTTTGTAAACAATGATAAGATCCATCAAAACTGTCATTTGCGAAGTAAGCATGCAAATCATTATTTATAAAATTTTATACTATGGTCGACCTCGTGATTGTTTTATTGGCAAGGTTTTTACACCTTCACTCTATGGTCAACGACATAGATTCGTTATTAACAATTATAACAAACCTCAATACTATTGATTGCAATGATATAGTTTTGTATTTCAATAATGAATATATATACATTCTATAGTTGATTTGCATAGTTTGTTATTGATCTAAGCAATAATAATTCAATACTTGGTAGTGCAGGTTGACTATAGACAAGTCCCTCGCGTGGTTAAAAAATTTAGAGGGCACGTGGTCTGCTCTCGTCCATGCATTGGTGTCTTAAAAGACAGGAAACTTTATTCACCTGTCATTTGACTCCGAGGGTTTTGCTGGCCTGCGAGATGCTCTGTGTAGTTTTCCTAGTGGCCATGAGAGGCTGTTCCTCTACTTTGCGTGCTCCAGAGCTGGTGTTAGTTACTGTGTTGTCTCATTATCCAGTCTTAAGATCTCGAATCTTCCTGGTTGTAAGATTTACTGTGAGAGTGGTTATTTTCTTACTAGTTTGGCTCATGGCCTGTACAAGGTTTCAGCTCTGACTTACTTGCTGCTCGTCATGGCTTTGTTGAGTTTAAGTTGGTTTGATACTGTCTCCACTCTAGGGTCGGCGTAGGGGTTTGAATATTCCTCTGTGTAATTCGCTTGAACTGGTGACATCTCCATCATTGCTCGATTTCTCTTCTTACTTGCAGGTAATAACAAATCACGGGGGCTTCTCTTGTTGACCAATATCCTATCACGTTAGTTCATATTGTGGGTTTTAAAATTATTAAAAATTGAAGCAATATATTGCAGGTATTGGGGGGATGAGGGGTTGAAGGTGGGGGTGGGTAGGGTGGTTTATAAGGATTGAGGTATAAAAAGGGGCGGGGAGGAGGTTTTAAGAATCGGGAGGGGGTTTCAACAAAAAGAGTTTGGGTCAATATCTCTAGAAATTAAGGGTATTCTTTAATATCCCATGATCACACGTGCTATGTGAGATGTTCACTAAGTGAAGTCCCCGTGTAACAAATTCAAAACAATTCTTAGTTATGAAATCTCTTTGTTAATCTTTATTGTAGTTAGGGTTTAAGCTTAGAAGCTGAGTATTGTTCTAACACCCAGTAATGTACTCTTTACAGGAACCCACTATAGCTCGAAACTACAATGGGAAATAATTACATTTGCCAGCTTCTGTGAACTCGTAGCCTCCAACTGGTAAGCCCTCGTTTCGATGTGGGTTTTTCCCTACTTGCAATGAGGGTTGTTGGAAGGAAAAACACAGTGCTTAGAAGCCTGGTTTCGGTTTCTTCGTTTGGTTAAAATGTTTAGTATGTTGCTCTCCAGTTTACTTTAAAAACCCTTGCTGTTTATGCTGGGTAATACCAGCTCTTGAGCCGTGATATGAATGTAGTTTTTGGTTATAGATTTAGCCTTATGGCTTGAAAATTTAATACAGTTGGTTTTTAAAAAAGAAAGGAATTGTTTAAGCTTTGAGTTTCCAAATGAGCTCTGTCTCATTTTGTTGTTAGACGTGAACTGTGGTTTCGTTATTATGTAAATACTGTGTTTATTTTACTGTTGAAAATAATTATAAAAGATAATTAATTTTAGGTAAAGACTGTGATTAATCTAAAGCATGGATTTTAGCCTTCTTATTAAGTTTGTTACACAGTTAACAATGTAACTGGTTAAAACTTATTACAGGTTAATTTGTAATTAAATGGATTAGTCAAAGGGCTTTCGACCCTTAGGTTTTTACAGGTATAAACCTATCTGGTTTTTAAATTTTTAAATGCATAATTATTTATGATTCTTAGTTATTCCGTTTATTATTTATAATACATTTATCTTTATTTACTACTTTGTAATTTATAATTATTTAGAGCTCTGTAGAGAATAGAATGTTAACTCTAGAACTCTGTTTATTTTACATAAATAAAGGGTTTATAAACGAAACCCTAACCTGGTTTTTATTAAGTAGTAGTTTAAGATTAAGCTAATATTTTAAAAGAAGAACTCTTTAGTTATTTACTTGTTTCTAGACTTTCTTGAAGATTAGTTATTATCTCCTATAAACTTTTATTTCCTATCTGTATACTATCACTGTAATGCTAGTGTAATTTACTATTTCTTTTTCCTGCATTTTTCATTTAGTTAAACTAAGTAAAACAATAAATATAAACAAACATAACACTGCTATTTCATTGCATTTCAAACACTGAAATAAAATTTACTCTTTTTACCTATAGATACCAAATCATATCTACTAATTCCATTCTCTTAAGGATTATTTCATTTATTTAAAGCATTCTAACTGAGCTAGAGTATGACTTGGTTTCCAGGTGTGGAAAAACACACTCTAGAAATTTAATTTCTTTCTATTTCATTACTTCCCTAAACCATTTTCATTGCTATAAATAATCAAATAAGAATACTAAATCTAACATTTCACAAACTCTGAACTTTAACATTCATATAGCAGATAAACTAAGATTTATTTAACTAAGACAGTAAAATAAAATCATAGAACCTGTTGAGGACAAGATGGCAAAAACTTTAGGAGGTTGTTCCTCCCTACCAATATTCTAGAGAGCACTCAAACAACGCTTCCTCAGGACCCCTGAGCCTGTTCCTGGTCTTCTTGGCTGAGAACTGGGTGGAGAATGCAATTGTAGAACCCTCCGTCACTTGACTAGTTCAATACCTCAATAAAGCAATCTACTCTCAGCAGTATGATCTTCAGCTTAAACACTGCAACTAGGTCATTCACAGCAGTTATCCCCTCAAACACTTTCCAGATTCCCCTCCATTGAATTTCTCTGAAGTACATTCATTCATCCTGAATTATCACTTCTCTAGAATGAGCAGCCTTAGGTCTCTTCAATTGGAAATTTTATAGAGATGCCTAGGTCTTCTGGGTCAGTTTTCATTAATTGAGCCACCTGCTCTGATTCCACTTTCTTGGGGAATTATGACCACAAATATAGGGAGGTTTCCACCTGCAACAGTTGGAAGTGGTTTGAGGATGCTGCCACATGTCAGTTTGCTCTCCACCCAGTCTCCTCCACCAATTTGACCAGTAAACACTCTTTTAACAGCTCTCGCAAGTTGTTGTCTCCTCATTTATTTATTTATAAATAAAATATTCTGAATTTACATTAAATATCCTTGACCCCACTGGTCATCCATTACAACTTAGCATAAAATTTAACATAATGTTCCTCAAATAATATAAAATTGTTTTTGCAAAATTGGGGCATGTGACACTTATAATCGATCAACTTGCCAAGGACCCTCCATGCTATTTAAATGGATATCATGGACCAATCGGGTGTTAAGCCAAGGATCAATGGTAGGTATGATCTAAGAGAATATGAACTGTCGGATCACTCTATGTCTAGAACATATCGTGACCATCGAATTAGATATTTACAAATGCATACTAATGCATACTAAAGGAACACACTTTTCCTAACGGATATATTAAACAAATTGATCTTAACTACATCCTAAGTGTCTAAATATCCTAACATACCCCCTTAAGAACAACATACGATAAGATTGAATATTTACAAAAGTGACACTATTATGAGAAGGAAGGAGGCATTAGAGCCTATCCCCCCTTAATGACAAATTCATGAACTCCTAACATAGATCGAAGTTTAGAAAACTCTGCTTCTGTAAGAGGCTTGGTGAATATATCTGCAACTTGATCATCTGTATGGAAAAAGAGAACTTCAAGAACATGATCAAGAACAAGATTTCTGATGAAGTAAATGTGTAGCTCAATGTGTTTGCTGCGTTGATGTAGAACTAGATATTTGGTGAGCTTGATGGCACTTTGATTGTCGCACCAAAGTGGAGTAGGCTGTTGTTTCTCCTATCGAAAAATATGATAGGATCTGTCGAAGCCATAAAGCTTCCTGACTGGCATTAACTGCGGCTCGATATTATTCTTTTGCTAAAAAAAGAGGAAGAGCTTGTTGTTTCTTACAAGCCCAAGTGATAGGTCCAAATCCTAGATTGAAAACATAACCTGTAGTAGAGTTTAGATCATTAGAATCACCATCCCAATCTAAATCAGCGAAACCAACCAACAAAGGTGTCTCCCCTGCACTGTAATGAATCCCAAACTGAATTGTACCTTGAATATATTGAAGTATTATTTTTGCTGCTTTCTAGTGAATTTCATGAGGTGTTTGCATATAATGAGCAACATGACCAATGACAAAGAAAAGTTCAGGACGTGAATGAGTCAAGTATAAGAGACTACCAACAAGCTGATGATACAAGGTGGCATCTACTTCAGGTGAAGTAGAAGTGGCAGAAAGTGTGACTCCAGACTGGAAGGGAGAAGGGGTAGGTTTACAATATTCCATGTGAAAGCAACGAAGAAGGTCACAAGCATACTTAGACCGGGAAATAAATATTCATTCTTTGGTTTGCAAGACTTGGAGACCAAAAAAATAATGCAAATTTCCTAAGTCTGACATTTCAAAACTTTGCTTAAGAATGGATTTCACATGGGTTAAGAGCTTAGGGTCAATACCAGTAAGGATAAGATCATCAACATAAAGAAAAAGTGTGATGAGATGGTTTCCTACTTTCTTGGTATAGACACTAGGGTTAGAATAGCATCTAGAAAAACCAGTGTCAACTAGAAAGTTATTCATTTTGGCATACCAATCTCTAGGAGCTTGATTAAGACCATATAAGGATTTCTTAAGGAGAAAAACAAGGTTAGATTTATTCTGAACATATCCAGGAGGTTTTTCCATGTAAATTCCCCCCTGTAAATCACCATGTAAGAATGCAGACTTGACATCCATTTGATGGAATTCCCAATTATGTAAGGCTGCAAGGGAAAGAACACGGTGGATGGAGTTCATTTTCGCAATAGGAGCAAAGGTTTCATTGTAGTCAATCCCTTCAAATTGGGAAAAACCTTTGGCAACTAACCTTTCCTTAAGTCTTTCAACACTTCCATCTGATGCATACTTAGTTTTATAGGACGATTTAATCTGACAAGTTTTCTTCCTTTTGGAAGAGGTACAAGATCCCAGGTATCATTCACCATTAAGGAGCGCTATTCTTCATCCATAGCTTCATCCCAATTTGTATTTCCTAAAGCTTCTGCAAAAGTTTCTGGATCACGATTCTTAGAAACTTGAGACAAAAGAGAAGAGGCTCGATGAAACTGATAACGTGTTCGACGTTTCTCTTTAGGATCATGCAAGATCACTATTTGCTTCACATGTTGAACATACCCATCGAGGAAGAAATTGTGCTGGTGCAACTGGAGGAACATGAGTAGGTAGAGGTGGATTTTCATTCTCACTATCATAATCAGAAACTGTAGTTGGAAACCTGTCAAGGAATTTGGAAGTAGAAGAAGGCACAATCGTTGAATCATGCTCACAATCCAAAGAAGGCACAACCCTCGAGTTAGGCTCATAGGACAAGATATTTTTATCAAATTTAACATCTCTTCTAATGATTATATCATGAGAATGTGGTTGAAGAAGTCTATAACCTTTTATATCTTCAGAATATCTAGCAAATATGAACTTTCCACTTTTAGGTTGCAATGATTTCCATTTTTTAGTCGGAATGTGAGCCCATCCTTCACTACCAAACACACGAAAGTGACTTACATCTGGTTTAATTTTACTACATGCTTCTTTCGGTGTTATACCTTGTAAATCTTTAGTGGGGGTGCGATTAACTATGTAATTTGCACAATTTATGGCTTCAGCCCAAAATTGAAGGCTTAGTCCTTTAGATTGGATCATACAATTAGCCATTTCTTTTAAAGTACAGTTCTTCCATTCAGCTACACCATTTTGTTGTGGTGTATATGGAACAATGTATTGTTGTTGGATTCTTTGTTTAGTGTAGAAAGTAGTGAACTTTTTGTTAACATATTCTCCTCCATTGTCAGATCTTAACTTAATAATTTGATGACCAGATTGTTTTTCAACAAGCGCCTTGTAGGCCAAGAACATGTTAAATACTTCGCTCTTAAGTTTTAGGAAATAAACCCAAGTTCATTTGGAGTAATCGTCAATGAAATTTAAGAAATATTTGAAACCAGAAAAGGAAGCAGATGGAAGAGGACCACACAAGTAAATATGCACAAGCTTCAAGGGAATGGAGGCGTGCTAAGAGGCACGTTTGTCAAAAATGTCTCGATGATGTTTTTTGAGTACACAACCAAAACAAATAGCATCCCTACAAGATACCATAGGAAGAGCTGTCACCATATTGTATTAACATAATTGTTGCAATGAGAGATAATTTAAGTGACCAAATCACTCATGCCAAAGTTTGCTCAAGTTATCACTATGAGCAACAAAATTGAAGGAAAAGGTGATGACCCAAAGTTTTTAAATTTGTACAAACTAGTATATCATCAACAATTCTGGTAGCTAGGACATGAGGAAGATCTTTAAAATCCTTGATCACAACTTGGTGAGGTGTAAATGTTATAGTTTTACTTTCACTAGAATGAGTGATTTGATAGACTGATAACAAATTTCAAGAAATTCTTGGAACACATGGTACATCACTAAAATGACCATTATCTACTGGAACTGTTCCAGATCCTACAACACTTAGAGATCTATCATCACCAATAAATATTTACTTCGTGTTACATTCATGCATAGTAGAAAAGATTGCTTGATCCTTAGCCATATGATAAGACGCTCCAGAATCAATGAGCCATTCATTTGAAATAGAAGAAGAAGATGCAATATAAGAATAACCAGAAGCACAAAGTGCATGTCCATGAGAAGGAGTTTCTGAAGATGAATCTAGGCCAATGTGGTGCTTCTTCATTGTTGCTTCCAAGGCTGTCATATTCTTGAAACACTTAGATTCATCATGATTATCTTTCCCGCAATAGTTGTAATGACGCTTAGTATTATTTCCTTTTGGCTTGGATCCTTTGTCATTTTTTAAATAAAGAGATAACTAAGAGGGTTTGGGACCCTTGTTTGACTTATTATTGCAAAAAAATTGTTACTTGGGAGGCTTGGAATTTTCTTTCTATTGGGACAATAAGGCTTTCCCAGATGTATCTGCATTGCTAATCATTCCAAGATGGATGAGCTTATTTTTCTCTCTAATCAAGGAATCACAAAAGGAATCAAGACTAGGCTCTTGATAGCTAGCTGGGTTCAAGGATTCTTTCATGGATTAAAATGTAGATACAAAAATAGAATATGCACGTCCTAGTTTGGAAAGAATACGATAAATACATTTTTTGTCTTCCCTCTTAATCTTACATTCTTCACATAAGGGTCTAAGAGTTTTGTACTTAGATAAATAATCTTGAATGCATGAAAAATCAATTGGATTTAGAGAAATCAACTTATTTCGAGTTGATGGCCTCGAATTTCATTGTGTTTACCAAACATAGCTTCCAACTTGTCCCAAGATTTATAAGGTTCATCAATTCCAGATATGTTGAATCACAAATCAGTATAGATTGACATCCCAATCAATCCACGAGCTTCATCACATCTATTTGCTCATTTTATTTTCTTATCATCATTAGTGGGTTCTGTTTCTTTCCTTGAGGTAATTCTGAAAAGTCCCCTACTTCGTAGAACATCCTCCTTATGAGATTTCCATGAAAAATAGTTGGAACTAGTAAGTAAAATATCGTAAGGGGCATCCATATTATAAAATAATGTCTGAAAAAATAGAAATGAACTATCTGGATGAAAATAACTTGAAAAACCAGGCCGTTTAAAAAAAACGGCACTGAAAACTGATTTCGAATGAGGAAGTTATGCTTGATCAAAGAAAATGTTGAAGATGTCCCCTATAGTGACGTGGCAGATAGAGAATGACCAACTAAAAAAAGAACCCCCATCTTCCCAAGATGAACCTTGGAAAATCACTTTATAATAAATTTTGCTTTAAGTGAATCACTTTTGTAAAATAAGTGATTTTCACTTTTACAATGATGGTACTTTTAAATAGTGTAACAAAAAAACTAAAGACTTAAGTGACTCACTTTTTTATTTATTTTTAATTTAAGTGGGATGCACTTTTACAATGAAGTAGATTAAAATTAGAAGTTGCATGCACTATTAAAAAGTAACTTAATAAGACTTGAACTCCATATCTATTAAGGAATAAACCAACTTCGAACCAAGTGAGCTAATATGAAAAAGGTACGTAAAAGAAGGGAAGGAGGAAGGGGGATTTTTTTTATTCTTCTCTCTCAGTCTTCGTGCTTACTTCTTCTCCTGCAAATCACACCACAAACCGAAACAAAAAACTTTTCCATGCTTTTCGGGTTAGATCTCGTTAGCTTTCCCGGAAAGTCTACGTTTTCTCTCTATTTCTGATTCGCCACAATTGTGCAAGGTGCATGACAAAGAGCATGTGTAGCTGAGAAAACCCCTTTCCCTTTATTTTTTTGATTCGTTGCGATCACGCAAGGTGCACGGAAAAGAGCATACGTAGACAGGGAACCCAACAATCCGAGACTAAAAAAAATTTAATAATAAAGCTGATAAAATATGAGATATTTTTTTTAAAACAAAAAATAAAAATAAAATGTCACTATAACATTATACCTTTAGATATGCTGAAATAAGCATTTTTGGACCAATCAAAAACCATTTTCGATGAAAAAAAATGATTTTCCAATGGAGACATCGCTCCATATGCAATGGAAAACCTCCCATAGCTCAGAAATGCACAGAAATCCCAGAAACAGAAACCCCTTCAAAGTTTCGGCAACACCAGTTCAAGATCTAGATCATAACCAGAAGCAACTCTTCATAAACACTTGGATACCATGTTCGAGTACATTGGGTAATCCCAAAAGGATAAACACCAAGAGCATCCACTCACACAAACATATCACAAATCAACACACTGATGTTTTGACATGGTTTAAACCCTCGAGAGGAAAACACTCCACGACCCCAGTGAAATAGCTACTTGAGGCAGTTTATTATGAAAAAGAAATAAAGTTACAAATGAGCTTCTCATAATCGATCAACTAGCCAAGGACCCTCCATGCTCTTTAAATAGATATCATGGAACAATCGGGCGTTAAGACACAGATCAATGGTAGGTATGATCTAAGATAAGATGAACTGTCGTATCACTCTATGTCTAGAACATATCGTGATCGTCGGATTGGATATTTACAAATGCATACTAAAGAAACACACTTTTCCTAATGGATATATTAAACAAGTTCATCTTAACTAACTCCTAATTGTCTAAATATCCTAACACTCGACACATATCAACATAAAGAAGGACCAACGGTCCAATCAAGTAATAATGATTGTTGACATAAGGAGCACAAAATCCAGCATGCATTAAAAGAAACTTCGACAAACCATTCTTCACAATCAAATCCACATTAACACATCAATTAATACCTCCATCTACTACGCCTCCGACCACTCCAATTATTTCCACTATAAATTGTTGGAGCAGAGTCCCGCAGCTACAGGAAAAGCTGCCATTTTGGTGGATAGACAGTTTGGCGAAGACGAAGAGATAAGGTGAAGCTACGACGCCGTAGCATGTTTCTAGCTGTAGAGCAGAGCTGGAAATCGTGACTGTTGGAACAGAGAAGTCAAGGAAGATAATAGTACCTGAGCGGCTGAGAAGAGAGAGCTCAACCACTGCATTGAAGGCAGTGGAAGAGACATGAGGGCTCAGCTACCCTCATAAAGGAAAAGGAGCAACGAGGCCAAGGTATTGAAGACGAAGGACAGAAGAAGGGAAGCGGTGCATAGTACCCATGGTCAGCGCCGGGAAGCATGGAAGACTATAGAGAGCAGTGGTGTGACGAAAAGCAGCTACCCTAAGTACAGATATGCTGACTGTCACTAGTTAGGGTTTGGGTTACTGTTGGGACAGGCCCACAGTGTTGTAATGGTGAGACCTTCGGGCCGCCTATAAAGGGATGTATTTTGTATTGTAAAAGGTTGGCATTTTGGGCATTTTAGGCCATCCAGCTAGTCAGATTATCAGTAGTCTGTTAGCTTACAATTATTTTGTATTGTAACAATCCGCAGAGATTGATAGACAGAGAGAGAGAGAGAGTGATAATATATTGTAAGAAGGCAATATAGAGAAGAGATCTAGGAGAGAAGGGCTCCAGGTTGAGTGCGGAGTTACCCAGAAGATCTCTAGCTGCATATGCAGTGCAGCAGAACTGTGTACCTCTCTCAATTTATAATATAGAAACACAGTTCTGTGGACGTAACTTCCACCCTAGAAGTGAACCACGTAAAACCAGAATGTTATGTGTTTGATTCATGTGATTGTATTTACTTGTTATATCTGTCATTCATTACATGAACTTTGCTTACAGTAAATGTATGTGTATGTTATTCAGTTCACGGCATATTACAAGGATAAATGCAAGTTGAAGTCTTTAAGTATCCTGTATAAGAGTTTGTCTAAGTTTCACTTGAGACAGTTAAGAGTTGCAGTATAAACAACCTTGTGTATCGTGTCCTGTAAGTTAAACTCCAGTAAGATAAGTACGCTGAGTCGCAGCGGTAGGATATCGCAGGGGGCGATATCGCACCAGCAGAGGAGCTGCGGTGCGCGATACCGCGGGTTGAGGATTGAGAATAGGAGAGAGTTAGGTGTTTCCCAGGACGTGGCGATGTGATAAGGATTAGAGTCATCGCGAGTAAGAGGAAACTACGCATCACGAAGAGGAAAGAGCGGTCTCGCGAGCTAAGAAGAGCTGTGAGATGCACATAGGACGCCATACAGAACCTGGTCAAGACACTTGAGTCTTTGGCCAACCCATTAGGATCACTTCGGGTGAGACTTCAGGCCACTCCGTGGTCTGTCGCCGAAAGGGCCAGTGAGCTAGGGGTGTTGTTGGTTCATTATAGTAAACTCGGGTCTGCCCAGATGACCAACAAATGGTTTCGTTGCTGGTTTTGAACAAACTGAGCACTGATGTTCTGTTGGCATCCTACTAGAGATGAACTCAATGAGTGGGTTGTGTCTAACGAGAAAGAGTTTTCCGAATGAGAAAACAAGAGTCCTAGACTGAGTACAGAGGACTAGTTACAAAAACATATCGTTATAGACCTGCACGCGATATTTTTTGCGACCTTTGGAAACGAGCTTTACGACTGGTTATCAAAGTTGACTGACAAGAACATATTCAAGAAGAAAAGAAACATTGTCTGGACACCGGAGTTGATTCAGACCGTGAAGAACCTTGATAATCCTATTACGAGGACAATAGACTTCTGGCTTGCGAGTGTGCTAGAAGGCTTCATCACAAAGTTTGTAGTTGACCAGAGAAAAAGCTTCAGCGAGGCTGAGCGGTACTTCTTCAAAGGATATCACGGTAAGTACCTAAAATATTTAAACTTGTCCATTAAGATGTTATTACATGAAAAAGGAACAATGGATCTAGTTTCAGATGAATAAATAAATATAGTAATGTCACAAGAGTTTGAAAGTGATTTTGATAACATTGGACGTACACGTAGTGGAAAGAAATACAAAGTAGATTTCAGCTCTCCCATATTTGAAGACAGTTCAGATAATACTAGACAACAGAGTCACAGTACCACAGAAAGAACAGAAGGGGGTATCCCTTACCACCCTTACACCCCACAGAAATAGATCGGGACTCAGAACAATCCCATAGGAAGTCCATCTAGTAGCTCGCAGATAGTACATACTACCGCTACATCACCTCCACCTACACCGCCGAGTGGTAGTAACACAACAAATCAACATCCACCGCTTAGAAATAGAATGGGGTATGATATGAAGCTACCTATCTTTAAGGGTACAGGGGCAGAGGACCCAGAGCAGCATTGGTTTCTATGTGAAGCCATGTGGACCATTAAAGCAATCAATGATGATAATAGTAAACTTGTATAGTTGGTCACCACACTGAGAGAATGAGCCTTAACATGGTAAATGAAGTATACCTCAGCGGTACCCAGAACACTTGTCGAGGTCAGGATCGCCATGATTAAAGAGTTTAAGAAACCTAAGTCTGAGTCACAGTGCTTTACAGAGCTCAAAGACATCAAATAGTTACCTACAGAGTCAGTGTGGGACTTTGATCAGAAATTTAAAGCCCTTATAGACCAAGTCAGATTTGAGTTTGCACCGGAGGAGCATAAGGAATGGTTTATTGCAGCGCTGCTCCCTCACATTAGAATACCATTAATGCAGTAGAAACTCCAGACGCAGGACAACGCATTGGAGATGGTGATGAAACTAGAGGCTTCACCTCTAGTTGAAACTAGCACAGGTATGACAAACCTGCAAAACCAGTTGGCTAATCTCACGATACAGATGCATGAACTTAAGAAAGGGAAAGAGGTTGCGCAAGACATATGGTGCGTAAAGTGTAAAGCACAAGGCCATACTAAAGATAATTGTCCAGTATTTGTAGAATATCTAGAAACTGGGGCTCCTAACCCCTTACCACAGACCCATGGGCCGTGGTGTGAAATATGCAAAACAAGAGGACATCTACCTCACCAGTGCCCTCTACTTCAGAAGTATGCGCAGACACCTAAGAACTTATACTACGTCTTCTGTAAGTCTGTAGGCCATGATGAACACGATTGCCAAGCTTATGATCTCATGGTCAGGAGCAAGCAAGACCTGTACAGAGTCCAATCAGAAACACAGGGTCAAGTAGCAGGACCACAGCATGACCTGGCTTATGTTGGACGTGGACGAGGATTCAGAGGAAGAGGAGGATTCAGAGGCTTTGGCCGTGGTCGCGGGCCAGTCACTTGTTAGAACTGTGGAGTTGTAGGACATTATGCGAGGGACTGTCAGAGCCCTACCACCACATGTAACTATTGCAAATCTTACGATCACGCTATAGAAGACTGTCCTACCTTGATAGCTAAGATCAAAGAACCTAAGCCAACAGTACACTAGAACATCTAGTTTATTGCTGCTAAGTACGAAGAAATAGAACTAAGAGTCAACATTGTGACTCGCAGCGGTGTTTCCACCAATGGGACATTGCAGGTTACTGAAAAGACCACAGGTCAGGAGTGGGTGCGTAAAGCTCCTAACAAAGCAACACCACTTGACCTACAGAAGAATAAACAGACATTTCAGGAAGCTAAGACTTTCTTTGATGACTCTATGCAATCAGGATCACCGGTATCGCCGTCTAGGAGCGTACCGCAGTAAGCACCTTGTGGCGTTAGCCCTGACCAGACATCGCAGGCTACCACATCGGGTGCTTGCGACGAAGACGAGTTGGCAGGAAGTGTACAATCCTTCCTGCGGAGTTGTTTAAAACTCGTAATAAATGAGCAAGCTATTGGAGAACTTCAATGCATCATAGATCAGTGTCAGCCATCTTCTTCAGTGAGCAGTGCACAGTGCGTTGTTCATAGTATTAGGGGACATACAAGAACAGGAAGAGAGATGTGACTCACAACACAGGTTGGAGAATTTGAGATGGACAAGGTAATCCTAGATCTAGGATCAGAGGTAAATGTTCTGACTAAGCAGAAATGGGAACAGATGGGTAGCCCTAAGTTAGTCAGATCACCTATCCACCTCATATTAGCTAATCAACAGTGGGTATCACCCCTGGGTCAATTATCGCAGGTGCCAGTTGACATTGATGGAGTTCGCAGCTTTGCGGACTTTGAAGTTATAGAAATTATTGGCGATAATAGACCATATCCAGCACTACTAGGCATTGATTGGGTGATCGGTAACATGGCCGTTATCGACTTAAAGAGAAGACAAATGACCTTTGAGGACGCGCAGATCCGGGTCATCGCACCGTTAGATCCTCTTCAGGGTCCTAGATACATTGAACCTATCTGAGCAGAGGAAGATGCACGTAACATGGACAGTCTCTATCATATGACTGCAAACCAGAGCGACTACATCAATCCAACCGTAGAAGGGAACATTAGTTGGCAATGCGATAGCTCATGCGCATCGGATTCGGATGTTGGTCTAGAGAACTAGCAGAACAGACTTTACGAAGTCTCAGCGCGCAGATGTGCGTATATGACTAAGTCACTGCGATGGATTGGCGCAGAGATCAACGAGATTCCATCATTTCATGATCTAATAGATATCCAGGACTTTCTCATGTAGTTTGAACAACAAATTCCTCACGAGCAGAGGATCGCAGCTATGGATCTTGCAGTACGAGCCACACCTGCAAGATGGTGGTATGCACATAAAGAGAATATCGCATCATGGGATGATCTTAAGAGATTGATGGTGATCAGATTCTCTATCGACAGAGAGTATATCCAGTAGAGATAAACAGGAGAAAGTGACCCCAGGTCACATATTCAGACATGTGAACAGAATTGGTCGGAAATTCCCGAGGATGAATGGGTTCACCAATTCATTCACACTTTGGACACAGTTCCACGGAACTGGTACACAGAGACTGAATTGCGCAAGGGAACGACTACATGGCCACTTCTAATAGACAGCTTTCTACTCACCTTCGCTTTTGAATCTGAGTATCCAAATGTTGATCAGGCCCTAGATGTAATAAAGGTTAAGATATTTAAGGATTTTACCCTATCAGTACAGACTCAACCTGAGTGGGCCATCTAGTTAGAAGATGCACTCAAGTGCTATAATTTTGCATCAGAACTAGAGGAGGAGGATGAGGATCCTCGCAACATCAACATTCCGGAGTCAGAAGGGACTCGCGATGTTGATGGACCAAAGCTACAGATTCCAGCAATCACAGAGCCAATCAAGATTAAAAAGATCAATATTGGCACAGACACAGAACCAAAGTTTGTCTCTATTGGAGACTATTGGACCGATGAAACAGTTGGACAGATTGCAGACTTGTTACATGACTATCAGGACCTATTTTCCACCAAATTCACAGAGATGAAGGGAATAGTCGGAGACCTGGGAGTAATAAGGATACCATTGAAAGAGGATGCTAGACCAGTCAAGCAGCGTCCATATAGATTAAATCCACGCTACAAAGAAAAAGTTAAGGATGAGATCGATAAGATGCTAGCAGCAGGCATCATTGAGCCCGTAGAAGAGAGCGAATGGGTTATTCCCATGGTTGTGCAAGAGAAGAAAACCAAAGGAGACATCAGAATCTGTGTCGACTTGCGTAAAGTCAATGACGCATCGCTTCATGATCCATTCCCGACACCTTTCACGGATGAAGTACTAGACAATGTGGGAGGACAGGAGGTCTACTCCTTCACTGATGGCTTTTCAGGCTATCACCAGATATGGATCCACCTAGAAGATCGCCATAAGACCACGTTTGCAACAGAATGGGGCTCATTCCAGTATATGGTAATGCCCTTTGGTCTTAAGAATGCACCAGCTATCTTTTCTAGATTAGTAGTTGTTGTATTTAAAGAATACATCCATAAATTCCTAGAAGTTTATTTTGATGATTGGACTATATTTGGATTAATTGAAAAGCACATAGGATATTTAACTCTGATTTTAGAGAAATGTAGGCAGTACCAGATTTATCTGAACTTGAAAAAATGTATATTCTGTGCGCCATTTGGTATTTTGTTGGGTCACATTGTTTGCAGGAAGGCTTGATGGTAGATCCCGCAAAGATTTCCATCATTGTAAATCTTCCAGCACCCAACTCAGTCAAACAATTGAGAACAGTACTTGGTCATACCGGGTACTACAGAAAATTCATCAAGGGATATGCAAAGATTACAGCACCGATGGAAAAACTGTTAAAGAAAGATGTAAAATTCCTATGGAACGAGGAATGCCAGCAGAGTCTAAACACAGTTAAAGAGAAGATGGTTACATCACCCATCTTAGTATTCCCAGATTGGACTAAGCCGTTTCATGTACATGTGGATGCATCTGGCATCGCACTAGGGGTTGTTTTAACGCAACCAGGAGAAGGAGGTATCGATCATCCTATCACATACTCCAGCAGAAAGCTGTCGACAGCAGAAAAGAACTACACCACGACAGAAAGAGAAGGCTTAGCTATGGTGTACGCTCTATAGAAGTTCAGGCACTACTTGTTGGGTACCTCGTTCAAGATGTTTACTGACCATTCCGTATTGAAGTATCTGGTTAATAAGCCAGTGTTACGGGGAAGAATCTGCAGATGGTTACTCCTCTTTCAGGAGTATGATTTTGAAATCATTGTCAAACCAGGAAGATTGAATGCTGGACCTGATTATCTGTCGCGAATAGACTCAGGAGAAGAGCCAAGTAATCTAGAGGACAATTTGCCAGATGCGCAATTGTTTTCTATTTAGATCACAGATGAGTACTATGCTGATATCATTCACTTTCTCACTACAGGAAGGGCACCTGAGGAGTTTACCAAGCATCAAAAGAGGCAGTTGGTTGTTAAAGCAGCAGACTTCACACTGATCGCAGGACAGTTATACAAGTTAGGTCTAGATGAAGTCCTGCACAGATGTGTGATGCCGTATGAAAAAGAGGCTATTATCAGAGAAGCACATTCAGGTACCATAGGAGGTCATTTCGCAGGAAAGCTGACTGCGCAGAAAATCCTAACCGCAGGATTATGGTGGCCCACGTTACACAAAAACACTAAGGACTTTTGCAGATGCTGCGATATCTGATAGAGGGTAGGAAAACCTTCACGACGAGATGAAATGCCGCTGCGAACGCAGGTTACGTTGCGCACATTTGAAAAGTGGGATATAGACTTTGTGGGTCCTATCAACCCACCGGGAAAACGAACTGGTGTGAGATATATCATCACGGGAATAGAGTACCTTACCAGGTGGGCAGAGGCCAAAGCAGTAAGAAATTGTGATGCTGCTACAGCCGCACAGTTCATTTTTGAAAACATCATCACTAGATTTGGATGCCTAGTAATTTTGATGAGCGATCAAGGCACACACTTCTTGAATCGCACCATTGAGGCCTTGACAGAAGAATTCTAGACACAGCACCATAAGAGTACTCCCTACCACCCACAAGCTAATGGTACGGTGGAGGCCTTTAACAAGATTTTAGAAAATGCTCTTACTAAGATATGCAATAGACAAAGGAATGATTGGGACCTCAGAGTTAACGCTGTATTATGGGCATATAGGACCACATGCAAGAAACTTACAGGACACACACCTTTTAGCTTGGTGTATGGACAGGAGGCTGTTATGCCTATGGAGTATATTCTTCCCAGTTTAAGAATTTCTTAGATCACTGGAATGGTTGATATAGACATGGTGCACGAGAGGCTAGCGCAGCTGCTTGGCTTAGAGGAAGACAGATTCATCGTCGGATTCCATCAGAAAGTGCAGAAGGCACGAGAAAAAGCTTGGCATGACAGGCACATTAAGAGTAATACTCTTCAGGTTGGAGACCTAGTACTCCTCTATGACAGTAAATTTATTAAGTTTGCAGGGAAGTTCAAGATGCATTGGTTGGGGCCATATCAGATACAGCAAGTCACAGAGGGAGGAGCCGTTCAACTCAGCAAACTGAATGGGGAGCTTCTTCCCACGATGATCAATGGAAGTAGGCTTAAGCTTTATAGTGATAGCCACTCCACCTATCAGCCCTAACTCAGAACTGAGATGGTGCAGATGTCCAGTGTAGTTGAAAGGAGGCATCACACCGGGAATTAGTCTACACCGGCAGGTATTCTAAGTATAAGGAATCGCATAAGGAATGTTCATTTTGAAAAGAAAAAAAAAACGCGTAAGTTTGTGTTGAGCAAGTGATGCGGTGTGTCATCGCTGCAACGCGATGTTTCTCCGTGCCACATACCCAATTTTTGTAACAAGACAGAGGGCTAGTCAAGTCACCATCTGACAGGCAGTTAATGAGGAAATGACCGGTATACCTTACCGGAGATTTGGGCAGCAGCATAATCAATTATCCAGATTTAGCAAATCTTCGACGAGACCGGCGCCTGCATACACATGCTTCAAGGGAAGTTGATCAGATTTCAGCATTTATTGAGGATCGGGATGATGGGTGTGGTCTCGTCCAAGCAATTAATACGACCGACGGGTTCAGTCTAGATGACCGTTGCGTCCGGGATTATCACCTTCGGTATAAAAGCAGAAATTATTCATTAGGGAGGGTTACTTTTGCAAAGAGTCGAGAGCTATAGAGTGCAGTGTTAAGTTTCCCCTGTCCAGAGCTAATTGCATCACAGAGTGTTGTGATTTCTAGAGTTTTCAGCCATTTCCAATCCAAAGTATAACACCGAGTGGGTTCTGTCGGAGGACGAACCTATAGAAGCGATTTTGGAAAGATTCGAGCGTGGAGGCCTTACAGTTGCTATGACCACGCCAAGTTCATCACAGACCGGACAGATGCCAAGGATGAGGAGTCAAGCGCAGGATGTAGAATATCTCATCAAAGTCTTTGCTCAAGAGAAGAATAAAGCCGAGCCGATCACTGAAGATAAGAAAGTAGAGCAACGGAATGATGAGAAGAAATCTCCCGCTAGGAAGAAAGTAAAAATGAGAAAAAGAAAGCAACGAGAGAAGGGAGATGACCTATCTCATCAGCTAAGAGAAGAACAAGAGGTTCCAAAGGTCAAGAATGAAAATATGCGGAACCCAAGCAGCGTGAATACCTGGAGCGAGCTGCTGAGAAGAAAAGTGAAAGGGAAAACAAACCGAACAAGCGGAACTTCAAGAAGTAGACAAAGGCTTGTTCTCGGAATGGAATTCCTGGTTTGTATACCTTTCGCATAAGTAGGCTCCAGACTGAATGAAATGTTGAGAAGGATGGAAGATACAGATTTTCCTTGTGATAAAAGTTCTAACCCAGAAAAAGAGGAAAGGATATCTGTGGAAGACTTCTCAAGACTTGAAGATCCTTAAAAGGTCTTGCAAGCGACGAGAGCAAGAGCATGACTGAGGGCAGGAAAGATAAGAGAGCCCAATGAACTAAGTTACAGAAACTATAAAGAGCGTGTCGCAGCTATGGAGAACGAAGTCACAGGACTTCAGGACAAGCTTCAGCGCACTTCGCAGGAAGCCAAGGAGAAGCTACAGCAGGAGAAGCCTGTTGGTAGTGGCTCGGGGACGAGCCACAAGTAAGTGTTAGGGGACTGTTGGAGCAGAGTCCCGTAGCTACAAGAAAAGCTGCCATTTTGGTGGATATATAGTTTGGCGAAGACGAAGAGATAAGGTGAAGCTACGACGCCGTAGCATGTTTCTAACTACAGAGCAGAGCCAGAAACTGTGACTGTTGGAACATAGAAGTCAAGGAAGATAACAGTACCTGAGCGGCTGAGAAGAGAGAGCTCAACCACTACATTGAAGGTAGTGGCGAAGACAGGAGGGCTTAGCTACCCTCATAAAGGAAAAGGAGCAACGAGGCCAAGGTATTGAAGACGAAGGACAGAAGAAGGGAAGTGGTGCATAGTACCCATGGTCAGTGCCGGGAAGCATGGAAGACTGCAGAGAGCAGTGGCGTGACGGAAAGTGGCTACCCCAAGTACAGATATGTCGACTGTCACTAGTTAGGGTTTGGGTTACTGTTGGGACAGGCCCACAGTGTTGTCATGGTGAGACCTTCGGGCCGCCTATAAAGGGATGTATTTTTTATTGTAAAAGGTTGGCATTTTGGGCATTTTAGGCCATCCAGCTAGTCAGATTATCAGTAGTCTGTTAGCTTACTTTTATTTTGTATTGTAACAATCTGCAGGGATTGATAGACAGAGAGAGAGAGAGAGTGATAATATATTGTAAGAAGGCAATATAGAGAAGAGATCTAGGAGAGAAGGGCTCCAGGCTGAGTGTGGAGTTACCTAGAAGATCTCTAGCTGCATATGCGGTGCATCAGAAATGTGTACCTCTCTCAAGTTATAATATAGAAACACAGTTCTGTGGACGTAACTTCCATCCTGGAAGTGAACCACGTAAAACCAGAATGTTATGTGTTTGATTCATGTGATTGTATTTACTTGTTATATCTTTCATTCATTACATGAACTTTGATTACAGTAAATGTATGTGTATGTTATTCAGTTCATGGCATATTACAAGGATAAATGCAAGTTGAAGTCTTTAAGTATCCTGTATAAGAGTTTTTCTAAGTTTCACTTGAGACAGTTAAGATTCGCAGTATAAACAGCCTTGTGTATCGTGTCCTATAAGTTAAACTCTAGTAAGATAAGTATGCTGAGTCACGGCGGTAGGATATCGCAGGGGGGCGATATCGCACCAGCAGAGGAGTTGCGGTGCGCGATACCGCAGGTTGAGGATTGAGCATAGGAGAGAGTTAGGTGTTGCCCAGGATGCGGCGATGCAATAAGGATTAGAGTCATCACAAGTAAGAGGAAACTGCGCATCGCGTAGAGGAAAGAGCGGTCTCGCGAGCTAAGAAGAGCCGCGAGACGCACACAGGACGCCATACAGAACCTGGTCGAGACACTTGAGTCTTTGGCCAAACCATTAGGATCACTTCGTGTGAGACTTCAGGCTGCTCAGCGGTCTGTCACCGAAAGGGCCAGTGAGCTAGGGGTGTTGTTGGTTCATTATAGTAAACCCGGGTCTGCCCAGACGACCAACATAAATACCGCACTAGATGAGGATCACACATCATTCTGTGAAGAGCTAGAAAACAATAGCAACCAAAACCCTGAGACCAAGCTACCTGTGTGTGAACGAGAGAATTCAACCGACATAATGGCACCCAAGAAGACAGCTACAATGTCCACAACAAACAAAATGAAAGAGCTAGAAAAAGCTAGCACTCCTTTGGTACAATGACTACATAGAATTCACGAAAGTTATAAAAACATCATGGAAAAGATTAGCGAAGGAAGTCAAGAATTGGGCATACAAAAATGACAAACTAGCAGAGGAAGCTCAAAAACTAAGCGCGAGCACAATACTCAGTTATATGAATGCACCTGTAATCAACAACTTTGCTGGAACAAAACATATAATTACACAGTTCATTTTTAGTAGATATCACAATGGCAAGTTCTATTTCGATAGACCTGCCGAAATATACGGTGATATGATCTACATGCTTACCGGTCTATTGAAAAAAGGAGAACCGATACCCGTAAGGTTAAACCCAGGCTTTGGGGAAAAACTAACAGGAAAAATGGAAGGAAAGAATTCATGGGGCTTAATAATCAACAAAATCCAATATACTACACCAAAGATAGCCGCGGAGATTATTTCTCTAGGTCTGATGAGCACGGGACGAGCTTTTGACTTAAAACTCAACATGTTAGAAGCGGTACGAAATAACAGAAAAAGGGAAACTCTATCGGTGGGCAGAACACCTAGCATAAATAATTAAGCAAACTTGTGCAAAATGTCAAGAGGAGGGCACCCAAATCAGATATCCTTCATTAATCATTTGGATTGCAATGTACCATCTTCGACCAATTAGAGATTAGGAGTTCAATGAAACAAATAGAATTGCCATGTGGAATTTCAAGTATTTCTCGACGGCAAGTTACCAATTGGGATCAAATACGACCAAGATTTGGTTAGATACTTGGTTCCAGGATTGAAAAATTAAAATGAGCAGATGGAGCCTTACCAAAAAATTTCCGATGATGTCTGCCACCGAATTCACACATTTACATAGAATTAGACCATACATAGGTCTAATACCTACAGGGGGTTGGAGGAAATGTTGAACCCCTTGAATTCTATCCTTCAGTTGAAGAAATATTTGTTGAGATCAGTTGACAGTCTACCACTAAGTTAGACATACCATGAACAGAAAAGAAGGTCGACCAACCCATAGTCGAACCTTTGACTAACCAGGAGAAAGAAGAGGATTATGAAGTTCGACTTCATATCAACACCTTTACTCTTGATGATACTAGCACAGGAAACATCAACCCTCTAGGAGTCACCATACCACCAACAAAACAACAACAAGAGGGGGAAGTAGTACCGATGAAGGAAGATACCCAATATGACACCCCTCTTTCGAGTATGCAATGACAAAGGAAAATATCCATCAACTAACTGATGAGCTATTTAAGGCTCGACATAAAAGGAAGAAAACAGTGAAAGGAAAGGGAAAGAACAAGTTTTTTTCTTCAAGAAACATCAGAAGATGAGAATGAGGAGCTATATGATAGCACAACACAAATTCTATAGGATGCTACCAAAAATAAGATATCAGTCGACGAATAGTTCAAAAAGTTCTTCTTAGAAGAAGAAAAACAAATCCAATCAAAATTAAAGAAAGAAAAATATGTTACCCCACCTGCTATCGATCCAGTCGACCTCACCCACACTCTACCACCGCCATCCCCAACTCAAATAGTCAAATAAGTTTTACCAACTTCGACAACCATGTCATAGAAAACCACCATAAACCCATACTTAGAAGCATTACCAGCAAACCTCCGTACCAGAGTAGACAAAGACAATGACCTTCAAGATTTTATAAACCTACTTTCATCTATTTTTCCCAATGTTCCACAAATAATGATAAAAAAACTAGTTATCACCTCAAATACCCCACAACAAGTTCTAGCCATGCCACCAAATCCCAACCAACCGTGAACTTTTGCATTGAAAACACAAATCGTGGGACATATTAAATCCACTTTCCAGAGAAACCTAGATAAAACTGTCGAAATTGTGGCAGGGAAAATATCTTCATTCATTCCACACTCCATTGAAAACCCCCTTCCCCTTAAATCGACTGATGAAGAAGATGAACCCACCATTTTTGAAGATTTTGTCGAAGTAGTCGACCGATTTGAACCTGCAGAAAAGGTCTAAGATATTGAATCTATCGAAGCTGAAGAAATGGTCGGATCCCCTAAAATTGTCAGAAATCATTTACCAATAGATTCCATCCCGACTTCACTACCACTAGATTCTGAGCAACCACCACCCCTCCCTTCACCCAGACCACCTTGACAAACATCACATATCAATCCTCCACTAGAAACCCATCTAGTAAATCCTATTGTATAAATCACAACTACAGAGCAAATAAAGGCTACACTTCCACCGACAGAAGAAACTAAAAGACAAAATAGAGAATAGGAGTGGAGAAGAAGAAAAGAAAGAAAAGAAAGGAAGAAGCAAGAAAAAGAGAACCAAAAATAGCTACAAAAGGCTCAGCAACCGATACCATCAGTGATTCACCTGGATCAATTAGGATCGACAACAACAATCAACACGCAGAAGGAAGGAGAAGAAGAGCTAGACCTATTTCTAGACACAATCAATAAAGAGTCAAGAAATAGAAGAGAGAAGAGTAAAGAACAATTAGAAAAAATAAAGACAGAGAAGACCAAATTCCTAACAAAGTGTGAAAATCTGTCGAAGCAATTCATCACAATTTCGGAAGGGGTCGACATAGAAAAACCTGTCGACAAGGAATACCAACTATTTGAAAGTGTTGTGTCAAAAATTCAAGAACAACTACAAGAAAGACAACAAGAATAGGAAGAAGAGACTATTGTGCTACTATAAAATCAATATACAACATTTTCGGTAGCTTACAACTTGTTGGGGCAGTATATCACAAAATCCAATGTGATAGAGGAAGTCTTGAAAAACTGGTACACACAATATGTCCAAGTGTTTCAATAGGTATGAAAGGCTCATTAATTCATTAGTTCACTTCAAAATCATCAAGAAAGAACCAAATAAATGGCGCAAACAATCCATGACCAGCTCGTGCTAGAAATGACAAAACTAGAAAAAATTGAAAAACAAGAACATCAATGTATTAGCCAGGCTAGAACAAGCCTCATTAGTTTTGACAAGATCTTCCCACATATGCAAAGATTACTTGCGACAGCTGATGAAAAGGCACAAATTTTGGGGACCGACATGATTAATATCTTTATCTTAGACATGCATCAAAAGGTAGAGAACTTGTTGAATCTCACTACTTTGACCATAGACATTCAAAAAGCGATTCGCACTTGGGTAGAATTCCAGCATCAATTGTCAATTACTGCGAAAGCTATTGTGGAAGTCTGCATTCAACATCAATCATCTATTAGGAAGCATAGTCCATAAAAGAGCATTACAGAACTACTCAAGATAGACATGGTCACCTCCTTGTTTCTTCAGGATGAAGAAAGATTTTGTGCTGGGGGAGATGTTAGAGGAGCTAGTCATCTAATCCGACTAGACTCGCTAGTCGAATAATTGTAGATTAGGTCGACCTAATAGGTTGTTTTAGTTGGTTGAACCGACATGTAGTTTTTGTATCTATTTTTTAATCATATATATAGGCTGTTGAGCCAGTAGATACTCGGTTCGGTTTATTGTATGAACCCACACGTGTATTTCAATAATATAATATGTTATTCTATCTACCATTCTTGTCTCTTATTCTATTATTGTTATATGATTCTTTATGTGTATCATTGGTAACCTTGCAATCTGATTGATTACAACACCTCTTTGAACTAGAACTAAATAGGCTATTAGAGTCATTGTTGGAGAGATATAGTCACCAGCCCAACATTGTCATCAATCTTATAAAAGAGTTACAAAGGTTAATTTTGGTTCTAGTGTTGATATCAATTATGAAGTAAATTTTGTGGCACCAATGGTTTCCTCCAAACATATTGTTGTTTTTTTTCTCTTTTTCTTTCAAACTCTACCCGTCATTGAACTAGTTTTCAAGTTTTGAAGCATAGTTTGTCCAATTGCACCCCTAAAAGAGGTTTTTACAACTATAAATTCTTTTGTCTTTCTCCTTTTTTTTAAAACTCTGGTTGCCAATGAATTGGTTTTCAAGCAAATTTTGTCCAATTTCACCTCTAAAAGGGGTTTTCACAACTTGGAATTTTCCCTCTTTTTCTTGTTAATATTTACATCTATATACATATACAATAGCACTCCTTTTGTGTAGGAATAGTTTGAGGAAATAGGAAGGGATGGAGATCCCACCCTACTTGCGACCTCAAACTTATATTGATTAATCATTTTTTGGACAAATTCTTTGATATGAAATTTTACCAAAAGATCTTTCTTGATCTGAAAATTCTAAAATCTCTCTAGGATATTTATAACCGAGGATTGTATGTGTGAAAAAATGTTAGAAATTGATACAATGATTTTTAAAATAGATTTGATACTGTCATGATCCATTAATGAGAACAAGTAACCGATTCACTTATTAATCCATTCTAGGTGATTAATTAATTCCTTAAATTCCCATAGTCAAATATTTCACATATAAAGCATATCAGTCCTGGAATTAAATAATTCAACACATGAACTTATATGCAAATTGTATTTGATATCGAAGTTCGTCTCCAGGCTCAAGCAATCATTGAACCAATTCATTATTCCATCAAAGGCAATAGATTACATCAAATTTATGGACAATGACTATTATTATAACTATGTACATAAAGGACCGATATACCGATGTGATATTGTAAGCATGTAGAATGAGAAGCTTTGTCTCATACACAGTATCTTCAAGCATTGTTCTGCCACACAGTCTGGAATACGATCTCACTTTCTGAAGTCTCTTCCATATCCTTACTCTGCTTTTCTCTATCTTCTCAGACCATCAATTGATTGATCTATCCATTAAATTCCTCTCAAGCATACAAATGGATACTCTTTATCTTCCACGCTCTAACTATATACCTCACTGATCGATTCCTCAATCGTTGTCCTGACCAACCTCGCTTGCAACTATTAAATATAAGGAATTGACTGGTAGAGATACATGGATAAAGTGCCCAACTTGGAACATAATCAATCTCAATGCCAAAGATGTCCTAAAGGATAAGAATCCATGCCCAAAATAGGAGTAAAATGGCACAAAAAGAGGATTGGATCCAAATATCCTCATCCAAAAATATCTGCAAATCCGTAAAATCAATTACACAGTCTAAATCTCTAGATTAAACTGGAGTCATTGATCTAACTATCGTCGAACAACCTGGACCATTAATCTGCAATCTTCCAACTGTCCAAATTTGACTATCCGATGTCGAGTTTTCCTATGCTAAATATCCGAAGCCAAATTTTCGATACCTACATTTCAATGTTGACTTTATGAATCCAAATTTTTGACTATTTCGATTCTGACATCAGAGGTTGGTAGTCGACACTATCAATTCAATCAACAAATAAAAACACTTAGACTCCCGATTCCTGACTACTGATGACATAGGTCGGTAGTCGACACCGTCAACCATCAGTGCCTATAAACCTATGAATTTTACTCTCCTGACTATCCAATGTCAGGGGTCAGTATTCAATGTTTCCAACAAAATTCCATCCAAACTACGCTGACTCCTAACACCTAACTACTCCAATGCCAAAACTTCAAAAGTGTCGTAACTTTGTCATTTGAAGTCCAAATTTGACAAAATTGGTATTGTCGAAAAGATTTCAGCGAGAACTATGCAACTATAAACTTCCATTAAGCAATTAAAGAATATGAAAATCAATCAAATGGGATATCCACCCACATCAAACCTCCCCATTGAAAATCTTTTGGACCACCAAAAATTTAGACCATGAAACTTTACATACAAAGTTTCATCAATCAAGTTTGTGAATCCACAAAAGCATACAAAATATTTACTATACATGAGTGATCATCTATCACTTTACAATTCATCCAACTAAGGGTCACAAGTGATTTTGCAAAATTTGGCAGCATGAAAAATTTACAATAAAAAGCAATCAACTTTGTAAATAAGCTACCCATTTCCAAGTAAACTAGGATAAAGAGTTTCCCTTTTTGGGTGGTTCTTTTTCATGAACTACTTCTTGGAATGTTGGAGTCTGTACAACTCTTCCATCAGCTGCATTTTTCCTTGTGGGATCTCAACACAACTTTTCTCCAATGCTTTGTAGGGGTAAGCATAACATTTCTTTGTTGCTTTGGACAAATCTTTGGGTGTGATTTCCAACACTTCTTTACCCAATGGCCATTCATTTTACAATGAGTGAAATTTTTTTGTGACTTCCTACCCTTATTTCCTTTCTTCTTCTGCTGACAAGCATTGATTTATTCACGTTTCATATCCTTTCTAATCAACAAAAGTTTCCTATAAAGACGTCCTCTTCCATCATTTGGCCACAAAATGGTTATTAAATCCACAAAATTGTTAGATTTTTATCATTTAAGAAATATGATCTAGGATCTTATCTGAGAGAATAACATGCACAACAATAATCACAAGAGACAAGAGACACAAATATTTTTCCTCGGGGAAACCATAAAGGAGAAAAACCTACAACTTCCTCAGAGATAGAATGAGCACCAATGGCAGCAGTAAAAGCCAAAGATAGAAAAGATGATCTCCAATAGTTGTTCTCTCTCTCACTTGAGAGAGCTTCTCCTCTCTCACCTATGCACTATGGTTGGGTGAGTATGTGTGTCAAATAGAGAGGCTCACTCTCTACTTATACTAATTTTCGACTTGAGAATTACTTACCAGGGTTGACATCTCTAGGAGAGTCTAATAACCCTAGTGCCCCACAAATGTGGGGACTTTTCCCCCGATCAATAGGGAGGGTTAACCTTAACTCAATTGTGGGGAATATTGCCTCGACTTACAATAGAGGGTTAACCTCATAGACTTTACATGACTTTAATATATTAATGATTCTCTCGATAGGAACACTGGGGTACAATGAAATACAAATGATTATCCTGATAGGAACATCGGGGTACAATATAAGATATACAAGTGAATACATTCCGACGTTACAAATACATCAACAAAAATGTGTAAGGATATGCATACCATAAATTATTTGTTTCATAGCCATTTTTCTTGTAATCAAATGGTACTTAGAGTAATAAGGTTTTCTATACCTTTTATCGTAGTCTTGAGTGAAAAAACATCGAGGATAAGTTGTCTTCATTCTTTCTTTGACAATATTATCTTCCTTGGGAGAGATATTGGATTCTTTGTTACTGTCATGAGATGGTGATGTTCCATCTTCTTCCTTGCATGATTTCAGTAATAGTCCAAGTTATTCACTTGAAGCACCTCCTGCTTCAAAGGATTTGGAGCACTCTCCATCTCCCAATGCAACATACTGAGGTCTTTGTTTCACTTTTAGTGGTTCAGTGATGCTTTGGCCATTAATTCCAAGACCTCCTCCTTTGTACCCCATTTTAGTAAGGATTTTAAAACCAACTCTGAATGTATACTTCTCAAAAATTTCAATAGAGACATTATCATCAAGATGAGACGAATAAGAACATGTTAAAATAATTTTAACACATACCTTAGTCAGGGTTGATAAATCTTTGGTATAAGTTTGTCTCTTTTGCAAATTAGATTTTTTTTGAACTTCATCACTGTTTCGGAACCTTCCCAACATCTCATCTTTAGCTTGCAGTTCAAATTGCGTTGCTTGAAATCTCTCTTGCATATCTGGAAGTTTGTATTGCATTCCATGCTTCTCTTCCTCTGATGCCTGCCACAATCTCCTCAATTCAACATTTTCTGCCTGAATTGGCTAATTGATTGCTTCAAGTTCATGAAGCCATGCTTGCTTCTTTGAGGATTTTCCCATGGTTCTAGGTCTTTTGCGGTCAAGACACCTGCACTTCCAAAATAGAAGAATATAAGACAAATATTTTATTCCTTTGAACAATAACTTGGACTATCCATAAAGCCAAATGGAGGGATGTCGGGTACAACCGATCATGCACCCATTTACAATTATTAACAAGGCTCATACCTAATAATGTCTCTCACTCTCGTCAATTCTGAGAGTGGCTAACAAATTATTTACAATGTTTTTAAACGAAACATCAATTACATGAATTTTAAGGAAACATTTGAAATATCAAAATAAGTATAAGGAGCAATGTTACCATTACAATAATTCAAATGGAAGAGTGTATAGAATCTAAGCTTTGAATTGATACTCGATCCAATACATCTCTCTTTCAAACTCCTAGCCTTCATATATTTCTGTCACCATAGATATGTATAAAATAAACAGATTCTGCACTTTTTTTAGCAACAAAACATTAATGCTATGGAATGTTTTTGTGATACAACTCGTAGTTGCAACTTCTGCAATTATTTCATAGTCGTTCCCTCAAGATAAAAAGAGTGGCTCACACCAAGTTGTTAGCCATCACAAAGTGTAATCATGACTAAATAACCCAATTCGCACAAAGTGTATGTAGGTATGTAACTCTACTTCACCTTTCGCACAGAACCATACAAGATCTAGAAAAATATCAACAGTTAAAGAGAAATATACATGCTATGCATAGCTTTATTTCTCAACATGGATTTCAAGGTTGTTACCATAAATATGTTGAATACTCATGTAGAAGTTGCGTAGGGAAAATTTTCCTCATCATGGAATCCTATCCATTACTCTCGATAAACTGCAAAGTGCATCTAACACACAGATGCAGATCTAGTCTCCTTGGTGACTCAACCTCTTCAAATAGTGATCTTTGCGACAATAGCTATGATGTCAAAAATCATCAGAATCCAACTAATGCATGAGGTAGTTGATCTTCAATCACATCCTACCAATCTTGAGGCTCTTTGATCTAGTTAACATTCACACACTCACAATTATATGGTTAACTGGATCTAATACCACCTGACTTGAATTTTCCCAAAAGATCTTTCCTAGTCTGAAAATTCCAAAATCTCTCCAGGATCTTTAAAACCAGGGATTGTATGTGTGAAAAAAACGTTAGAAACAGATACAAGGATTTTTAAAACAACTCTGATACTATCATGATCCTTGACAGTGAGTAACCAATTCACTTACGAAGCCATTTAGCGTGATTAATTAATTCCTTAAATTATCATAGTCAAATATTCATGTATAGAGCATATCGGGCCTGAAATTAAATAGTTCAACACATGAACAAATATGCAAACCAGATATGATATCAGAGTTCATCGGACCCCCTCTGACTACATCTCTAGCCTCAAGCAATCTTGAGCCAATTCATTAGTCCATCAAAAGCAATGGATTACATCAAATTTACAGATAATGACTGTAATTCTAACTGTGTACATAAAGGAATGATATACCAATGTGATACCTTAAGTGTACATAATGAGAATCTTTGTCTCATACGTAGTATCTTCAAGTAGTGGGCTTCCACACAGTTTGGAGCAAGATCTTATAGTCTTAAGTCTCTTCCATCTCCTCAGTATGGTTTTCTTTTTCTACTTAGACCATCAATTGATTGATCCATCCATTAATTGCCTCTCAAGCATACAAATGGAGACTCTATGTCTTCCATGCTCTAAGTATCTACCTCACTGACTGATCCCTTAATCATTATCATGGTCAACCTTGTCCGAAACTAATAAATAGAAGGAATAGATCAGTAGAGATCCATGGATAAAGTGCCCAACTTGGAACAAATTCAATCTCAATGCCCAAGTTGTCTGGAAGGATAAGAATCCATGCCCAAATTAGGAGTAAAATGGCATAAAAACATGATCAAATCCAAAGATCCTCGTCTAAAAATGTTTGAAAATACGAAAAATCAAATCCACAGTTGAAATCTCCACATTAAACTGGAGTTGTTGATCTAACTGTCGTCAAAAAATCTGGACCGTCGATCTACAATTTGTTGACTGTCTAATGTCGATTTTTGCTATGTTGATTATCCGAAGCCAACTTTCCGATGGCGAATTTCCCAAAGATGAATTTTTGACTATTCTGACTCCAACATCGAAGGTCGACAATCATCGTTGTCAATTCAATTGACAAATAAAAACACTCCAATTCTCGACTCCCGATTACTGATGTCGGAGGTCGGTAGTCGACATCGTCAACCAACAATTACCAGTTGTCAACTTTCTACTCCCGACTATCCAATGTAAGAGGTTGGAAATCGGTGTTGCCAATAAACTGTCATCCAAACCACACCGAATCTTGACGTCCGACTGCTCCAATGCAAAAAATTCAAAGTGTTGTAACTCTAAACTTCAAAATTTAGAGTTAAGGTTAAAGTGTTATGGTCTGAATTGGACTCATAGTCATTTAAGATACCAAAATTTACTATTTAATTATATATATAAATATCATATATTACATAATTTACACAATTATTACCAGATCCATAGACACTAACATTCTTAATATAAAAATAAATAAACAACATTAATACCAAAGCCATGATGATGAGTCATTCTTAAGGTGGAATGTTTTTTTTAATAATATTAAGTATTGTTACCAAATCCATAAACACTAACATTCTTAATATAAAAATAAAAAAATAACATTAATACTTAATATAAGAATAAATAAACAACATTAATACCAAAGCCATGAAGATGAGTCATTCTTAAGGTGGAATGTTTTTTTTAAAGAGTGTGGAATGTTTTTTTTAATAATATTAAGTGTAAATGGAATATTAAATCTTATGGAAAATGTTTAAATAAATAATTAAAATTTTATTAATTAATAATTAAATTGTTGTTTTAGTGGAATTATGGATGAAATTAATTGGAATACAACTTTCCAACATCATCATCGTCTTTTAGTGGGATTGTGGATGAAATTAAGTCGAATACAACTTTCCAATATCATCATGGTTTTTTTTCAACGAACGTTAGTTGGAACAACGTACTTTGGTTGGATTGGTATTGAAATAATGTAAAATGAAACAAGTTGAATAAGCAACGAAGTCGCTTAGTACCTACCGCTTAAGAAAATTTTGGAAAAAGTAATAATAAGCTAAGTTAGCTTAGTTTTTTTTTTTCTAATCTGTGGATTCGTTAAATCGTTGTGAAATTCGTTGTCCTGTGATACTTTGTGATAGACTTGCAATGTAACTAGACCTCCAGATCACCAAGCATATTGCTGGATGCACTTGGTGATTATTGGATGTGCTGTGTCGAGTCTCGATGGTGACACTTCACGATGTTGTGTGCTGGAACATGTATGTTTCGATCAGAAAACTGCTTTAAGGTCGGATTAACATTGATAAATTTTTCTAGACGATAGGCAGAAGATATGAATCAAACACCCAATGCAATGAAAATGGTTGATTCTAGTAACTATAATAGCAATGTGTTATCAAAATCAACTTAATATTAACAATCTAAAATCGCTTAAAACCATTCACTTTGGAATGGAGGGCCAAAAACCATTAGTGTTTTTGCAGTTCATGATTGCTTTCCTTTACAAAATCTAATCAGATTAAGTTCATTTCAGCAATAGTAAGCGTTTAGTTAATATGCATCATTTGACTAATTTTCAGCTTAGCTTTGACAGGTATTTTAGTAATGAATAACACGTAAGTATGTATCTTCTGCGTAAATTAACTCGTGTCAATTTGCGTCGATGCCAATCCCCTGGTTTATGTCGGTTGATGTAACCCTCTCGCCTTTTCGATTTGGCCAAAATTCTGTTGAGAGAAAGATCTTTCAAATTCAAAGTGGCAACATTCTTTAAGTTGTTGTACTCACACACCAATTTCAAGTTCATTCAATATTTATCACAAAACCTCTTTCTGTTTCAAATTCCAGCAAACCACTCGGCTCAAGGGATCTGTTTAGTTAACAGTGGTTCAAGACTTTTCTATTTTTCCCGGGGTCTGCGACAAGAAGTTCTATATTTCCTGGCACCTGCCACAAGAAGTTCTATATTTACAAAAGTTCTTAATTTACCAACGCCTGTCATAAGAGTAGAAGGTCGGTAAAGTCCACCATGGCCGGGTGATGTATGGGACGCTGTGCGCGGAGGCGTTTAAGCAAAGTGAAAGCCATAACCTTGCATGAAGACGATAATGGACTTGCTGTCAGAATAGCAATTGAAACTGCGGCTGCTTACCAGGTGGACATCAAAAGGTGGACATAAATAATTAATTAATATGGATTTCACGTAGAAGTAAATCATTGTTATATGTGCAAAACCTAACACTAATTACTTATTATGTGTTTTATATATATTCTAGAATATTTTACTCATTGTTTTACTAGCTTCCTCCTCTTTGTCTATGGTATTAATTTAAATAGTTATATAAGAAAAAAATTTAATTATTAATATTAATTATTATTATAAAATAATTGAAAAAAAATTAATAAATATAATTATCATTGCAAGGAGAGAAGTTAGATGCTCTATAACTCATTTTGGGGAGATGCTGTAGCATGGATAACCCTAACATGGCAATGTCAGTTAACAAGAAAAAGAATAACGTGTTGAACCATCTAAACCCTAAATTATACATAGATAAGGATTCAAGATGGATCTAGGATGGTATTATGGGAAAGATGTTGTTACACTTGTTCTCTAACATACCATTCTCATTAAAAAAATGTAAATGATGTCACCTTAAAAATATATATATATATAAATTTTCCATTTGATTTATCTTAAACTTAGATATATCAAACATTGATCAAATATCTTGAAATATAAATTTTTCCTTAATGTGTAAAAATAATATTAGAAAAAAATTAGATCCCAAAAACTTGAAATTCTCTTGGATGCAAGATAAATCTATGCTCATTTAAATATTTCAACTATTATTATTTGGAATAACATACAAATAATTTTTTATTGATATTAAAAAAAAATAATAATAATTATATATTAAACATAAATATATATCAATATCAAGTAGTACAGACGGTATCAAATATCTTGTAGTTTATTATTATTAAAAACATTAGGCCTCAAGCAAAAAAAATAAGAACCCTCTCGATGCTTTGATAAATCTAAGTTCAAAATTATGCAATAATCTTAAATTATAAAGTTTGTTTAGAATTTAACATTGTGAGCTGGCCATAAAACTGATGAGAGCTTGTTAGTTTAAAATTTGATGAAACCTTATATAAATGTATAATTTGAAAATAGTTGAGAATATTGTAAATTGCTTTTAATGCTAATTAATATGCATTTGTTAAGCTTAATAGCTCATTTGAAATAAGGCCTAATTAATACCTTTTTTTATTTAACTTATTCTATAAAAGAAGTCCTTTAAGATACCCGAAAGTGACCTAGAAAGTAGAGTCTTTTAACTATTTTATTTTAAAAAAACGACTATATTATTAAACCCAAAAAAAAAAGACTATATGCATGCATGTCCAACACCATTCAACACATGTTTTAAGAGATTTCCACATTTCATTGTGGAGAAACATGCAGCGGTTGTCAAATGGACAACATGCAGAACATGTTTTAAGAGTTGTCCACGTATCATTGACGTGAAGTATGAAGTGATTATCAAATGGACAGACTCACATTGAAAGTAATATATGTAAGTGTGATTGAAATATTAGAAATTTGTATTTCGAAGAGGTGGGATTTGAACTATTCCTGTAGCTGTAACTGAAATTTTGAGTGGTGTAGCAGGAGGAGAAGAAACCAATAGAAAAAGGAGTTTTCTTTGCACAAACGTTAACGTTGGCGGAACTAGAGAGCAATACATTGCCTCAGTGCAGGACACCTTTTCCTTGCGAAGGCAGAGAATTTAAGAGTGCGTTAGCTTTCTTTTCACAGGTATAATATGCTCGATCTAAATTTCATTAACAATTTAAAATATAAACATGGTCTTATTAACATTACAATTTATTCCAAAGAATAAATGTTCAGATCAATTACAATTTTTTCGGAATGTTCAGATCAATTATAATTTTTTCGAGATTTTGTATTGTCTGCTGATTCATTTCAGATACTTGTTCCATATGAATGTTTTGTGTAGTTGTTTAACTGGACAATGTTGGAACTATATCCTTGTGGTTTAGTTAACTGTTGAAACTTGTACTTGTTATGCACCAGTGATACATATTTAACATCCTGTTGTGTCCGTTATATGTTTCTAATAGCTGTTTAATATTGTATATTAATATTTCATATTTCATTCACTGCTTTAGTTGCAGGATATTTTTTAATTCTTTTTCATCATAATCAATAGTAAAAGTTCCACATTCGTGATAGGAGTAGCTCTTAACATAGGAGAAAGATAAATGCACTAAAGATTAAGCGCAGAGCACAGAGCTTCATCCAGGCACTTGAGTGTTATTGTCGACAGAGCAGTGCAGAACTGTATGCTCTCCATCTTTCACCATTTGGCATAGCTGGTACAGAAAGTCACCATTTTGCAAAGCTGGTACACATGTGCTTGCAGACTGACTCGTATGTCGATATTTTTTTTATAAAAATTGAGAAGTAAACTAACCCACAAATCCACATTCGACGAGTAGAAAAAACAAACCGAGATGATAAGTTCAATCGTAATGAATATACTTAGAGGCTGCAGATCCTCGCGCTTTAGTAAAATCCTCACCCCGGACCTCTGACTTATCTTGGGTGCATACTGCAGTGGGGATTCAAAGGCCACCTCATAAACTTTGGAGGACAAAATACTCGTTAGATAAGACACATTGGTTGGCCCTCCATTCCCATTGGTATCGTTGTGTGGGTCACTGGTCTTGTCTGAAATAGCCCCAAGGTACCCTGATTCATATTGCAGAGACTTTGGCGATACCTTCAGCAATGGCAAGGTGTCTTCAGATGAAGTGGGCGTTGTAGAGTCTGATGTTTTGTCAACAAGATCAATCCCAACTTCATTGGCAACAGCTCTGCTCTCCTCCAATCTCCTATTTGGAACAACAATTGGGTTGGATGGAGAATTTGTACTGTGTGGGAATGCCCTATTTTTAGGTGTTGCTGCAGATGCCCTTATGGTTGTTGTAACTCTATGGCTGCGAAGAGACCAACCACTAAATGTGTTTGGGTGTGTGTTGTTAGTGGGTACGAAAGCACCATTGAAAGAGGATGGGACGACCGAGGACGAGGAAGACGAGAGGCTTGAGCATGGAGTGAGTGTCTCCATGACTGTATTTGTGACAGAAGAGGAAGAATGAGCTTCTGTCAAAGAGGAACACGAAGTTTGGGTTTCCTTTAGATTTATAGAAAGAAGTTGTGAATAGCTCGGTAGATTATAATGTAGGAAAATGTATAGTAGGGCTAACTATTCCCAATGTAAGTAGATTGAGAAAAATCCTAAAATCCTTTGGAGAAAAATGGAAGTTCAGGGTTCCTTCAGATCTATGGAAAAAAAATTGTGAATAGTTCGGTAGATTTTAATGTAGGAAAATGTATAGTAGGGCTAACAATTCCCAGCTTTAAGCCGAAATAGTGAATGACACTTTGTATAAATAAAGCAACTCACTACTCATTTAAAAAAAACAATGAATACTGATCACGAAAACATGACGACATAGAAAACTGATCACATAGAAAACTCCAAACAAAAATATGTTGGGATAGAAAAGCCAAGAGACAGAGAAGCTAAACAAAATTATGATGACATAGATAAGTGCGTACTTAAGAGAAAATGAGAGGCCACAAAATTCAAAATCCATATAACAAGACTTATATGCTTTGCGTTGTCAGGTAAGTGTATGTCGTCAAAAGCAGTATTGAACTCTGGTCAAAGTAGTAGAAACATTTCAAAACAAGTTAACACTATAGCCTGAGCATTTGACGAAACTGTAACCTGCATCATGTCAAAACTAGATTCAACAAATGGCAAGACAAAAAAGTGGATGTTTATTATTTGTAAATATATTAGCCGAAAACCAGAATTGCAACAAATACTAAAATTTTTAGGAAACAAACAATTGTTCATGAGTTGTTCAAAACAGAAAGCTGCCAGAAAATTGTAAGCGCAGTTGTTTTTAAAGCTTTAAAAGACAAGAAACATTTCAGTTAGGCCATAGACTTGGCATATTTATATCATAATAAGACAGTACATAGACATAAGTTTTAAACAGTTAACTGTTTCTGATATCAAATACAAAGTAACTATTCAAGAGGCAGACTAGCTTTAAGCAAAAAAGATATGTTTACTGTCAGTAAACATATTAGCCAAAAAGCAAAGCTATAACACAGTAAAAACAAGGGTGAACCAAACAAGTACTGTGCCAGAGAACCTCCATAGGTAAGCAGGAAATGAACTAAACAGAACTTCAAAGTATTCCAAAACGACAATCCCACAATAGAATTGGGGTTTAAGCAGTCAAGATCACGCCGTATCAACTCTTGGAGCCATAGTACTTATGTGCATCTGTTTAAAAGAAACTAGTTTCAAATTCAAAAACTGAACTGTTTTTTCTTTAAGCAAACAAAACATGGGTGGAAATTAGTATTTGTTTAGGATAAATGAAACTTCAGCTGGAAAGCTTTTCATTGTTGTAGCTGCTGACCATTATAGTTCCTGAAAAAATTAGACAAAAAAAGTTATTTTTGCAGGTTTGATACATGTTTAAAACAAATAGAAATTCCTAAGATGCAATAGCATTAGTTGAAATGAATAAGACTATAGCAAGTCCTTAAAAAAAAAAATACATATGAACTATATAGCAAATAGCAGTCTAGAAACATTTGAACAATAATTGACTAACATACCTTTTGTAATGTGTTATATTCTATTTGCATCAACATGTTAAACATATCTCATTTGATAAGTTGTCCCCTTAAGTCAATAATGACGTTGTCTTGGTCAAGTACAAAGACTCCTTCAAAGGAGAAGTCACGTATTAAGTATATCATAACAGATTTGTCTGTTAAGTAGTCCTCATATGATACATCTGTCAAAGCCGGGAGGACTGTCTTCAGGAGATCAGATTTCAAAGTACACGGTACTTTTGCACCTTCGGTGTTGATTATATTGCATTTTAATTGGTGTGAATAGATAAAATTTTTCTCAGCTTCACACTTACTACAGTATAACATTTTTCCTTGTATTGATCCAAAATTTTCTGCTGGCAAGTTGCAGTTTAGACATATTGGATGAAAAGGATTTGAATATGCATTTGATGCAAACAGTTTTCCCTGAACCTATTTCACATTTTTCAATTCGATTAGAAGTTGAAATTTTTCAAAAGATGAAAAATGCATAACATAGCTTATTGAGAAATAGTTCTAACGTGTTACCTTTCTTGTAGACTGAAGCAAGGTTTGTAGATCAATCAATGCCTTTTTTTATCGTAGTGCTGTTATGAATGTTGATTGACTAGTGCGTAGTATATTAGCTTGTGCTTCCTTCCATCTGACCATATTTCTAAATAAACAGATTGGATAATCTCTCTTTGACACTTTGTCTTCAATATAGGCAAAATCAGATGCAAATGTCGGAAACAGTTGCAGCTGTATTTCAAGAAAGAAAGTATATTATTTTATAATTTGAAGAAAAGAAACATAATATTTTGCAAGCTAAATCCATAGATGCAAATTTTCTTACAGTTGCTTTGTCGAATTGTGATTTCCCATCCTTTATCTCTAGCATATATTGCATTCCTGATCTCTTTGTACCAGTCACAATTGCGGCTATTGTTCCAACTGCATATGGCTCTACTATTTGCAAAAGTCTTTTTATCATTGTATTTGGTATGAAAGTATATTCTTGACAAACTAGTCCTATGTTTTCTATCGTAGTTTGCTCATCTACTAGTAAAATGCACTCTGATTCACC
>LPNX010186711.1:0-26175 GCA_001517045.1 Pseudotsuga menziesii
GCATATATGCGTTTTGAGGGCTTCTATCTAGCACATGAGTTAAAAATCAGGTTTTCATCGCCAAATTTGACCAAAAAGTGTTACCCATCTTCATGGAATCACCCTATAATCATTTTTTCTTCTTCATTATATTATACAGTTTATAGATTAATATTTAAATATATCATTTAATATTTAAACAGATTGTGTATTTCATATTTGAGAAAAGCTTCCAAGTTAAATGGCAGAAGTAAAAAATACATAAAAATTTATTACGAACTTGTAACTTCTAATTTTTGTGTTCCGCACCGTGGAAAACGGAAGTCGGGAATCATGAATAAGTATGTTTAATTCGTAACTTTGTATGCAATAATTTTTTCATTCTTAATTGTAATCATTTTTTCTTCTTTATTATATTACACAGTTTCTAGATTAATTTTTAAATATATCATTTGATATTTAAATAGATTTTTTATTCCAGATTTTTTCATATTTTTTATTAAAATCTTATTTAAAAATTGCAATAATTACATTTTCAACAACTAACTCTAGAAAATTCAGAAAACTTCAATAAAAATTCTAAAAGTAATGAGAAGTTCAATATATATTAAATTTCAAATTCTACAAAGGCCATATTGAATTCTTATTTATATATTTATATTTAAATTTATAAATAAAAAATATAAACTCTATGTATGAAAGCCGAGAATCATGAATAAGTATGTTTAATTCGTATACTTATTCATGATTCATTAATATAAATTGTATAATATTTAAAAAGTAATTCAATATGGTCTTTCAATATATAAATTATAAATTAATGAGACACAAATTCAAGTTGGGGAAACTTTAAACAAATGTTCCGTGTCTCACTTTCAACACTGCAGAAAACAGAAATTGGATGAAAACAAAAATTGCCAAATGAAAAATCAAAGTTTTGATTAAGATAAAAAATATGAGACAAACACTTTTTAGATTTCCCCTTTCTGCATTGTGAAAAATGGAAGTCGAAAATAAAGAAAGTTTTATTACAAACTTGTAACTTTCGATTTTCGTCTGCCGCACTGCGGAAAGCGGAAGTCGATAATCATAAATAAGTATGTTTAATTCGTAATTTTGTTTGCAATAATTTTTTAATTCTTAATTGTAATCATTTCTTCTTCTTCATTATATGATACAATTTATAAATTAATTTATAAATATATCATTTAATATTTAAACAAATTTGTATTTCGTATTTGAGAAAAGCTTCCAAGTTAAATGGCGAAAGTCGAAAATACAGAAAGTTTTATTACGAACTTGTAACTTCTGATTTCTATGTTCAGCATTGCGAAAAGCGGAAGTCAGGAATCATAAATAAGTATGTTTAATTCGTAACTTTGTTTGCAATAACTTTTTCATTCTTAATTGTAATAATTTTTTCTTCTTCATTATATTACACAGTTTATTTTTTAAATATATCATTTAAGATTTAAACAGATTTTGTATTCCAGATTTTCTTATTTTTTATTAAAATCTTGTTTAAAAATTGTAATACTTACATTTTCAGCAACTAATTCTACAAAATTTCGAAAACTTCAATAAAAATTGTAATAGTAATGAGAAATTCAATACATATTAAATTTCAAATTCTACATATATTAAATTTCAAATTCTACAAAGGCCATATTGAATTCTTATTTATATATTTATATTTAAATTTATAAATAAAAATATAAACTGTATGTATGAAAGTCGAGAATCATGAATAAGTATGTTTAATTCATATACTTATTCATGATTCATTAATATAAACTATATAATATTTAAAAAGTAATTCTAAAAGTAATTCAATATTTCCCTTCAATATATAAAAAATTAGAAATTTAACGAGATGAAGATTCAAGATGGGTAAACTGCAAACAAATAAAAAATCATTGTGCCGAGAGGCATTCTACAACCCAGTATGGGGGAGATCTTGTAACATTATGTAATGTTCCTCTTGTAAATGTCGCTCATAAAAAATAAAATTTTTAATTATCCTCCAAAATAAATGTCAGCCACAAAAACAACCAAATATGGGGGAGATGTTGTAATGTTCCTACTTAACAAAACAATAAAAATACACAATATGAGGGAGATGTTGTAATGTTCCTACTTAACAAAATAATAATAAATAAGTAAATTGAATTATCTGCAAAAAAATGTTGGTGGTGCACATGGTTTTAAAAAAACCACGTGCAAGGCCTCCTAAACACCCATGGTTTTATTGTACATGGTTTAGGAGGGCCTTGGAAGTGGTTTTAAAACCACGTGCAAGGCCCCCTAAGCAACCCATGGTTTTATTGTACATGGTTTAAGAGGGCCTTGGAAGTGGTTTTAAAACCACATGCAAGGCCTCCTAAACAACCCATGGTTTTATTGTACATGGTTTAAGAGGTCGTTGTCTTTTGGTTTGAATCACACCAAAGCAAGCTGATAGTTGAGTGCAATAATTAAGAAGAGGTTTGCACCTCCCAATATTTTATCCCTCTCGACGCTTGATAGAGCCTAGGATTTGGATCTATGCTGGTATTGGAAACAATGGAAACAATGAAAACGCAAAATAATTAAAATAAAAACTCATTTAAAAAAACCCTTATGAAGGACCTTCCATTATCGTGATCCGGTAAATAAACAAATTTTGTAGTTTGCCCAGGATCAGGTAAATAAAAAATGTCATCTAAGCAATCCTTTCAATCGTTCAACTTACAATTTCTGACATCTTGAAACATAATTCAACACTGATTGATAAAAACATGAAAACAGAAAAAAATGGCATGAATACCCTTTATAAACGGCGTGAAAATCATATGTAAAAAAAAGGAAAAACACGTGTCGAGAGACAATTGGTCAGGGAGACAAAGAATCTTTTGAGACTACATCTCCATTGTGAAACGCCTTCGACGTAAATATAATGAAAAATTTGTTGTCAAAAGAGATATTTAGATTTATTTATATAATTATATTAATATTGTTAATTTTTACTAATTTATTTGGTTAAGATGTGGGTTTCGTTTAATACATATTATAATTTAAGGGATTACATGGAATATAAATATAGAAGAGAATGCATTCATATTATTATATGTGAGTAGATACCAAATTAAAGGGAATAAGAACAACTATTATACTATATCAGAAGTAGAATATGTACAAAAGTAGTGGAACTATATTTGAATCGCGGCTTACCAACTTATATAAATTGTTTCACATATATTTATTTGGTTACCAAAGTAGTTATGTTGGTTTAATTGAATGATTGTAACCACAATACTGACCCAACGACGATTGGTTGAAGGACCTAGTTGGTCAGTTTACTAGGCTCCTCTATCATCTTCCCCACCAACAAAACTTTTCTTCATCCTGAAGAGAATAGGGAGATAATTAAAAGTTGGATTAAAAGAATGTAATATTGTTGATTATGGTTGTGAATTGGTTGATGTAGTTGATGATCCAGACTTATGCATGCTTCTATAATGGTTGGAGTTTAAAGAGCGAGCTGTCGTTAGAAGTATTCCCATGTATGCGAAGTTGTTTGCATATCCACAATCAAAGTAATGAGATCAGATAGCTGACTGTTTTTTTCAGTAATTGAGAGATGTTTGATGTTACAGAGGTCTGGTCCCAAGAGAAAGTATTGATTGTGTAACACCCCGATTTTGACCCCATGGTATTAAAATTTTACATGATGTATATATTATATTTAAATCATGGCGAGGAGCTCAAGGCCAAGGCCCTGCCATTGATTGGTGTTTTATGTATCGGTGATCAAGGTTGATGTCAATGATTATGGTGCTAAGTCTGGCACAATATATTTTGATATATCATGTAAATATGCAATTAATAAAAACACCACAACTATCTATGCATTGCAACATGAAAGAGATGGGGGCATGTTTTCACAAGGAATGGGAAGGGGGTTTGGTCAAACTCCTGAGCCAATAGGGTGAGACCAAATGTTAATGGGTGAACCCATGAACCCTCAACTAACTTTTGTCCTCTATTTTCAATCATTCATTTCTTCCAGAAGTTGGTTGAGGCACTTAATGCCTTGGGCAGAGCAAGGCATGGCAGTCCGATTCCGTGTCTGCACAAGCCTGCAAGTCTACAGTATGGTGAAGTCGCGTTCTTGCTTCTAAAGCAAGAAATCATGGGATGTGTGCCCAGTTTGTCTTCCCCCTCAATCGGAAGAAGGTGTTTTGGTCATTATTCCCTTTAGGGGTTCTTCAACATTCATTGATGATTATTCATGTTGGGGATGCGCATTTGTTTGTGGTTCACTATCTTGAGTCGCGAAAGAGTTGTTTCATTGTGCTTTCTGCAAGTATTTTCCTTTGTCGAACCCTGTTCACTGTGTGACAGTGTTATCCTGAACATCAAAGTGGTATGAGACCCTATTTCTCTGTATTACAAAGTGAATCCTGTGTTCTTGTGTCTCCCTGTGATTTGTTGTTATGTGCACCTTGGTTTGGGTCTGAAATGCATGCAAGACTTAGGAGTGGAAGAGAAGAGGAATGGGATTGATAAAACTAGTGCAGAGAGGAACCTCATGAAGAGATAAGAGTGGCTGCTTAATCTTCTATGCACACCCTAAAGAGCACAAGAAGGGAAGGCATAGCCTGAGAGATTGTGGATTAGAGAAGGGATGCTTCATTGTGTTGGGTGTGTAGGTATTGTGGATATCAGGCCAGATAGATCTTGTGGAGGTGTCCCTAGCTCTTGAATGAGCCATTAGCTTAGTCATTCTACCTTGCCACTACCTTAGCATCCTGTGAAACCCAAACATATATCGACTTGGCTAACAACCTATGAAACCCAATTGTATATTGGCTTGGCTAGGCAGACCCGTGAAACCCAATTGGAAATTGGTTTTGCGGAGAAACTTGATAAAACCAACTGGTAGTTGGCTTGGTTGTGTCTTGTTGTGCATTTTGGCCATGTGTGACCCTTGGATGAACAGCCTGTGAAACCCAATTGTGAATGTTGGCTTGGATGAATAGCCTGTGAAACCCAGCATTGAGATGGCTTGGTTGTGTAGCCTGTGAAACCCATATTTTGGCTTGGTTAGTCCTTAATGTAAATGTTGGCTTGAATGTGTACAGTCTGTGAAACCCAACTATGAGATGGCTTGGCTGTCTAGCCTGTGAAACCCATATGTTTGGCTTGTTTTCTTGCATCCTGATAAACCCAACTGTGTGTTGGCTTGGATGGACAGTCTTATAAACCCAACTAAAGGTTGGATTGATTGTGTGTGTTATGATCTGGCCGTGTGTGATTATGTTGTTCCCTAGTTCCTTGTGGAATTTATGCCCATCTCGGGGGTGGCAGTGATATTAATGAACACAACTGGCCTATGGTTGGGTGGAACATTGCATTGACATAGCCAGTTGTGGGACAACTTCATCTTGAAGATAAGTATTCTCTGCTCTGTTATTTCTACAATGTAATTATGTTAAGAACCCATGTCAACCCCCCTCTTTATTTTGTTAGTATATTTTGTTAGATGCATATGCTTTGTAAGTCGTCCCATTAGTATGTTGTATTATCCCACATTCATGGGGAGTAAGTAATAGTTGTTAAGTCATCCAGTTAATATGTTGCATTATCCCACATTCATGGGGAGTAATAGTTGTTTAGATTAGAGTTAGTATATAAGTATGTGTTGAGGCTAATGAAATCATGGAAGAGTTATTTTGTATAAGGAGGTTGTCCCCTTGAAGTGGACCGCAATTAATAAAATCTCTTTTGCGCTCCAATATTTCTGTTATATCGTGCATTCTCATTGTCTATTGCAGGAGGTTCTCCACATCTAGTATTAGAGAACTTTCTTGGGCTTGTTGGGTGCAATTTCTGGATTTTTTTTCTTCTGTCGTGCTTCCTAGCACTGTGAGCCTTATAGTTCTTCTTCTTCTTGTAGTGGTATTATTCATTCGGATCAGGGAATAAACCCTATCTACTTAACTGTGGGAAGCACTTAAGCATAGGCCTAAAAATCATTGTGAGGAGTACCACAGGAACCTTGAAGTAGCTGGCCATTAAGAGGACCTACCATGTGAAAAGGGAAACGACACCCACTAGTTTGAATAGATTTTTTTCCTTAAGGAAAACCAAAGAGCTGTTGTTTTTGGACAAATGGTTAGCATTTTTACCTGCGCCATGAAGTGAGGGGTACTGTCCCAATACTCAATCCTGAGATAGCCTTGGTGGCTGAGTGACTACCTTTGAACCATTAGGAAGTCGAATATACCTGGGGTCCATATCTATTTACAGTTTATAACACACAAAATTCCAAAATTGTCACAGTTGATTTACTCCATTTCAATTTGATAAAGCACAACTTTCTAGCACCGCCACACATCATTTCTTTAGAAAAAAGTGTCCAAAACCTCTTAAACCCCCAATTACACCCTTACACTCCCTCCCCCCCCCCCACCCCCCGAATTTTTCTTGAATAAAAAATCTCCTTTTCTAAAACCCTTTCCATTTTTTTTCTACCCATTACCTGAAAAAAATTGCTTGTGGTTGTCACCCACGTCGGAGCAAATAAAAAAATGGAAGAAGAAATTGTCACCATTAAGTCCAAACTCAAGGATCTAGATCAAAAAATTCTCATCCTCCATATTCAGCATTCACTTATGAAAAACCACCGCCAGCCATAGTCTTCTGTAGACACTGGGTTCTCGTTGTCTAGCAACTTCCACGGGATGAAGCTGGATTTCCCCTGCTTCAATGGTGATGATCCGACTGGATGGATTTATAGGGAAGAACAATATTTCAGTCTACATAACACTTTTTATGTCAATAAATTTCCACTTGCATCCTTTCATTTGGACCATGAAGCACTTCAATGGTTCCGTTGGTAAATCAAGGCTCATGTAGAGCTAAACTAGACATATTTTTCCCAACTCCTTTTGTAGTGATTTGGCCCTAGTGCTTTTGATGACTTCACAGGAGCACTCACCAAGCTTCTCCAAACTGGCACCGTGTGAGAGTATCAGACAGAATTTGAGAAACTAGCTAATCACACTGAGGGATTTCCTGATGCATTCTACCTGAGTTGTTTTATCAGTGGTCTAAAGGATCCAATACAATCTAAGGTTAAAATGTTCTGCCCAACCCAATGATGGAAGCCCTAGGGTTGGATAAGCTAGAAAAGGACAAGATCAAGGCTCAACAATGCTCCAAATCCACCCTTGTTCCATTCAGACCTATGGTTTCCCAAAGAACCCAAAATCCTCCAGCTCCTAGAACCACTCCTATCAAGCATTTGTCTGAACCAAAGATGCGGGAACGTTGGGAAAAAGGGATTTGTTATAATTGTGATGAGAAATTCACCCGGGGACTTAGATGTGCTGAGCAAAAGCTTTATCTCTTGGATTTGGATTCTCCACCCACACCTAAAATATTTTATGATGCTCACGATCTAGTAGATGATGATGGTGACATTCAACAACTTCCTGCTCCAGACGACCAACCAGAGATATCTCTCCATGCCTTAGCTAGAGCCACCACCCCACAAACCATGTGGGTCAGAGGGTTCTTCAAAAAATTCCCTCTTATATTACTCATTGATTCTGGTAGCACTCACAACTTCATTGACCTAAGGATCTCCAAACAGAATGATTGTTTTGTCCATCCTTGCTCCAGCGTTGAAGTCATGATTGCCAATGGGGGCACCTTACCTTGCAAAGGGAAGTGTTGTAATGTGCACATATCTATGGGGGATTATAACTTGTGCTCAGACATGTTTTCCTTGCCCTTAGGTGGATGTGATGTGCCATTTGGGCGCTCAATGGTTACACACACTTGGACCCATTTTATGGGATTTTTTTTCTGAACTTTGGATGTAATTTTCAATCAATGGTACCAAACACACATTTCGAGGCTTACAACCAGGGCCTCTCAGCCTCATCAGTTCGCATCCAATGGAAAATATTCTTAAGAAAATTTCACATGGTGTCATCGCTCAGCTCCATTTCATTCAGATGCAACCTTCACCAGTCTCAACTACTGCATTGGATCTCTAACAATTTTGGATTGATATGCATGTGTGTTTGCTGAGCCAGTGGGATTGCCACCTTCCTGAGCTGAGGACCATCGTATTCTGCTCCTTCTTGGCAGTCTCCCTCCCAAAATCATGCCCTATTGCTACCCGTTTCACCACAAGATAGAAATTGAGATGCTTGTTCATGACTTATTGAAGCAAGGTGTTATTTTCCCTAGCACTAGTTCCTTCTCTTCACCGGTCCTTCTAGTCCGGAAAAAATATGGGTCATGGTGCCTTTGCATAAAATTTAAAGCACTTAATCACATCACAATCAAGGATAAGTTTCCTATTCCTATTGTTGATGAGCTTTTGGATGAGTTCCATGGTGCTCATTTTTTCTCCAAGTTGGATCTTCATTCTAGGTATCACCAAATTCAGGTCCATGTGGATGATATCCCTAAAACAACCCTTCGCACACATGATGGCCATTATGAATTTTTGGTCATGCCATTTGGCCTCACAAATTCTCCTTCCATATTCTAAGCATTAATGAATAAAATATTTCGACCCTATTTGCGAAACTTCATTCTGGTCTTCTTTGATGATATCCTCATCTATAATAAAACCTAGGCTGAGCATCTCCAACATCTGGATCTTGTACTGCAAGTTTTCTATGATCATCATCTCTGTGCCAAACAATATAAATGTGTTTTTGGGAAGAAGGAAGTAGAGTATCTTGGGCATATTTTTTTAGCACAATAGGTTCGTGTCGATCCTGCCAAAATAGATGCCATGAAAAATTGGCCACCTCCTCAGACCTTGAAGAGCCTTCGTGGGTTTTTGGGACTTAATGGCTACTACCGCAAGTTTGTCAAGGATTATGGGAATATTGCAGCTCCATTAACAGCTCTACTAAAAAATGATGCTTTTTCATGGACACCTGCTGCTGAGTGTTCATTTGAGAAACTGAAACAAGCTATGTGTACGACACTTGTTCTAGCTATGCCTAATTTTTCCAAGCCCTTCACTCTTGAGAGTGATGCTTGCGACAATGGACTTGGTGCTGTCCTCCTCCAAGACGAACATCCCATTGCGTTCACCAGAAAATCACTGTCTGGTAAGAATTTAGCCGCCTATACATATGAGAAGGAAATGATGGCTATTTTGCATGTTGTATAGAAGTGGCATCCATACCTCTTAGGGAATCATTTCTGCGTCAATACTGATCACTAGAGTCTTCAATATTTCCTAGAACAACGAGTCTCATCCTCAACACAACAAAAATGGGTTAGCAAACTCATGGGTTATGACTATGAGATCACTTACAAGAAGGGTAAGGACAATATTGTGGCAGGTGCTCTTTCCCACACATTTGATGACCGTGCACCTCTTTCAACTATTTCTATGCCTATTCGAAATTGGTTACAATCTGTTCAGCAAGGCTATGTCAATGACTCTTCCTTATCTCAAATCATCCAACAGTTGGCCAGTAATCCTTTTCTTGTACTGCATGACTCTTAGGATGGTTCTTCTATGAGATACAAGGGTCTTCTGGTGCTTCCCCAGAGCACAAATCTTCACTAAGCTGTCTTCTATGAACCCCATGCTTCTCTGGCGACAGGGAACTCCAGGTTCCTCAAAACATATGAGCGAGCACGACGTAAATTATTTTGGAATGGAATGAAACGAGAAATACAATAGATGGTTGCCGAATGTGATACCTGCCAGTGCCACAAGGGTGAAACTACACTCCTCCCCGGCTTGTTCGAACCCTTTCCCATCCCTACAAGCATCTGGACAAATATTTCGATGGATTTCATCAAAGGGATCCCTAAATCTGGAGGGAAGACCGTAATCTTGTTTGTGGTGATCAACTCTCCAAATATAGTCATTTTTTTTCTCTCGGCCATCCATATACTGCCTCCTCAGTCGTACAAATTTTCATGGACTAGATTCATGGCATCCCTTCTTCCATTGTCTCAGACCGTGATGCAACTTTCACAAGTCATTTTTGGACCGAACTCTTTCGCCTCACTGGAACCAAACTTAAAATGACTTCAAGATATCACCCACAAAAAGATGGTCAAACTGAATTCACCAACAAATGTTTGGAAACTTATCTTCATTGATTCACCTCTGAACAACAACATCAATGGGAAAAGTGGCTCCCTCTCGCTGAATGGTGGTACAATAATTCCTACCATACTGCATCTAAAATGACTCCATATGAAGTTGTTTATGGGCATCCACCCCCAATGCTCCTTCCATACACCCCCATAGTTCACCTGTTTAGGCAGTTGACATGGTTCTTCGAAACTGCGATTAGATTTTGCACATTGTGCAAGAGAATATTCACATGGCAAAAAATTGCATGAAGCAACAAGCCGATCAATACCGTTCTAAGCACACCTTTCAAGTCGATGAGATGTTTTTTCTTCGTCTGCAGCTTTACAAGCAATCCTCCCTGAAACTCAAAAGGCATCAGAAGTTGGCTCCAAAGTTCTATGGGCCATATAAAGTTCTTCAGAAGATTGGTTCTGTTGCTTATAAATTGGAACTTCCTCCTTCTTCTTGCATTCACCCAGTCTTTCATGTCTCTTGTCTCAAGAAAGCGATTGGCATCGACATCAGAGCACAAACTATTTTACTTGAGCTGGATACAGAAGGATCCATCATTTTGGAACTGGAGGCCATACTCAATAAGCACACTCATCAACTTCACTCTTGGTCCATAACAGAGGTCTTAATTCAGTGGCATGACATGCAACTAGAGGATGCTACATGGGAACCGCTCCTTCAGATTCAAAAACAGTTTCCACATCTAAAGCTTTGAGGACAAAGGTTTTTCTAAGAGGGAGGGGATGTTAAGAACCCGTGTCAACCCCCCTATTTATTTTGTTAGTATGATTTGTCGGACGCATATGATTTGTAAGTCATCCCATTAGTATGTTGTATCATCCCACATTCATGGGGAGTAAGTAATAGTTGTTAAGTCGTCCAGTTAATATGTTGCATTATCCCATAATTCATGGGGAGCAATAGTTGTTTAGATTAGACTTAGTAAATAAGTATGTGTTGAGGCTAATGAAAGCATGGAAGAGTTATTTTGTATTGACCTTGCTCAAAGGAGGTTTCCCCCTCAAAGTGGCCCACGATCAATAAAATCTCTTTTGTGCTCCAATATTTCTGTTATATCATGCATTCTCATTGTTTATTGCAGGAGGTTCTCCACAATTTGCTTATGAACATGATGATCATGTTGAATGATTATTAATTAATGAAGTAGAGTTTATTGTTTATTAAATGTCCCTGCATTTACATATGTGTATGCCTTGTATGTTCCAATGCATTTTGCTAATGATCATGGAGGATAAAAGTTTGTTTACATAGTCAATATGCATATGACTAGAGTGTTTTTGCCCCCCGAAATCCACCTACAGAGGGCAGAAGATGGGAGGCAGAAGAGAGAAGTTAAAACAAAGCAGAATGTGGGTTTTTCAATTTCCGAGATCCGCCCGTGGAAGGCGAAAGGTGGAAAATGAGAGAAAAGACAAGGCAAAATGTTGGTTTTCTGCACCCCAGGATCCGTTTGCGGAAGGTGGAAGTAGGTAGCAGAAAAATGGTCAAAAATTCAAGGCAGAGAGTGTGTTTTCCACACCCCGTAACCCGAATGCAGAAGGCAGAAGGAGGGAAGTGGAGAATGGGAAAAAGGTTCATATAAAAAGTTAGTTTTTTTATTCCCGAGTTCCGCATTGGAGGGCAAAATGCGGAAGGCGGAATGTTGATGAAGTATTTTGTCAAAATTTATGTTTTTATTCCCGAGTTCCATGCTTGAGGTAGGAAAGGAGGAATATAGAAGGCAAAAACATGGATTAAGGATTCAGTCACTTGTGAGTTATCTTATTCCCGAGTTCCACACTGGAGGGAAGAAAGGTGGAACGTAGAAGGTAAAAAGGTGGAATGTGGAAGGCGGAAACATGGATTAAGGATTTTGTCTCTTGTGAGTTTTCTGAATCCCGAGTTCCTCATTGGAGGGTGAAAAGGCAGAATGCGGAAAACAAAATGTGGATAAAGTGTTCCATCAAAATTTATGTTTCTGATTTTCGAGTTCCGAAGGAAGAAGGTGGAAGGGCTAAAGGCGGAAAGGGGAATGTGGAAGGCGAAGGGCGAAAAGAACGAGATCATTGCGGAAAACGAATTTCCGGTCTCATAATGGATATGCTAAGGGAAGAATGTCTGTTACAGTGGTTTCTAAGACTAATCATGAATGTTGAAGAGTGGCTTCACGACCCGTTCCCTATGCTTGAAAAGAAGAATAAGGGCTCTTAACAAAATTTTTAATTCCTCATAATAATCGGGGTATGGGTACGTGACATTGTGGTATCAGAGCTAATGGTTACAACATTGGGCTTGGATGGGCCAATTGAATATAGTTGTAGAGAGAAAATTGTAGTAAATTAGTTGGCAGATAAGGTATAATTTTCTGAGATTATTGTGCAACTAACAATGTTGTTTATTAACACATTTTTGTAGAGTCATAGTGTAGTCCGGAAAATGTGGTTTTTTGGCTTAGCCATGAGAACCTACAACATGGATGATGCATAGGATCCCTATAGGAACGTGGCAAATGCCATGGGGGAAAATGTCCGAGTTGGAAATGCTGAGACAGAGTCTAATGGAAGAATATATCAAGAGACTCTGCCATATTTTGCAGCCACCATGAGAATCCTAAGGGTGGAAGTGAAAAGATACAGTGAAGATAATGAGAGAATGATTAAAGCTCAAGAAGAGCAGAATCAATCGAATGCATCCATGCTGCATAGTTTGATAGATATTCAAAGGCAGATGAACTCTAGGAATCAGGTAGTAAATTCAGAAGGAAGTAAAAGCAGTTTCAGAAGAAGAAATAGGTCTTCGAGTGGATCATTTGACTCTGAAGGATCCACTATAGGTTAGATCTCTTCATCTCATCAGGATAAGAGGAAGAGGCATTACTGAAACAGTTCAAGTGATGAATTAGAGAAGGCTAAGCCTCCTACCTTTGACAGTGAGGTAAAGAACAGTCAAGAAGCTGAAGCTTGGCTTCTTGGGATGAGAAAATATTTTCAAGTCCAAAACTACTCTGGAAATATGAAGGAAAGAGTAGCCATGTTCAATATGAATGGAAGAGCATCCATATGGTGAGAACAACTCAGGAAAGTGAGGAAGATTAATGAAAGAATGATTGGGTGGAAGCAGTTCAAGAAATATTTCCAGCAGAAGTACCTCTCTGGTAGGTACTATGATGACAAGATTAAAGAATTCCATGAGATGATATTGGGGCAACTGACCATGGAAGTGTATGCAAACAAATTATTGGAGATGTTGAGGTATGTCAGGTATATTAAGGATGATAAAGTGAAAATGGATAACATTATTTGAGTGAGCTACCTCAGTCTTACAAAGAAAGGATTGAGTTTGATGAACCTAGAACTCTAGAAGAGGCTATAAGAAAGTACAAGTATTGTTATGATACTAACAAAGGAAAACCTGATCACCATAAGGCATGGAAGGACAAAAAGAATAAGAAGTTTGACCAAAGGAACAAAGGTTTCAAACCATCTCACTTCTGAAATCAGCAAAGGAATCCATCACAAGTTGTGAATCAACCAGCTAGAGTGATGAAAGACAAGCCAAGACATCCAAAAGAGGTCAGAGAACCACTCCAATGTTGGAGATGTGGAGAAAACCATATGTGCAGGAATTGTCCACTTGAGAATGGGTATGTAAGGCAATCTCACAACATTCAAGAAGCATAAATTGTGGGTCAAGTAGCAAGGACTATCCCTAGAATTTATGCAGCACTAGAGGACTGTTTATCCCAGTTTTGTTACTATTTTTGAATGATAAATTACTCTTTTGACATCTATTTTGTCACGTTTTTGACATATTACTGTCATACAACTTATCATTCAGCCTTAGGTACGAATACATTTGGGATTCATGCAAATTCTGGTTCATTCTTATTATTTCATGATTTTATTAATCAAGTAGATGATATTTGGAAATTTGTTTGATATATGAAATTGTTTTACAGGTCATAGTGTTTGCGCGAGATGATATTGGACACACACCCATGCTAGATATGCGCAGATCGCATCCAACTCACCATTCATCCTGCCAATCAAACCACGCATTATTTTTTGGCATATTCCCAAACATTAAAGTGTAAAACAATTTTTAGTTTCTCTGTTTCCCACATGTCTGATGACCGGATGATCCTCGCTCTAGAAGGCTCGCCATCCTACCTTCTCTATTTGACATAATGACTCATGCCCATGTCAACAAGAAACTATATGCCACATCCCGCATGAGTAGAATCTCCGCGCGAAGGAGTAGGATAATGACTATGCATTGGCATATGATTGTTTGTTTGTAATAATGATTGACCTTTTTAGGAGTGGTCGACCACTGAAAGGTTCGACCTTCTCATCCTTGTAAATGTTATATATACCTGCCTCCAAGCGAGAGCATAAGTTAGCATGTTAATCAGTGGACATTAGGAGAGAAAATCTGTAATACTATTCTGAATTTTAATATAAGTTATATTTTTGTTGTTCATCTATGCTCATGTCTCTATGAGTGGTTGAAGCTCAACTCTGATTGCTAAGAGGGCCCCTCAACAACCAGCGGTCTCCATTTTTGTGTATATTTTTGTCATCTCCTTTCTTGCAGTTAGTATAGTTTCATTTCCAGTTTTATTATGTAATTTAGTTTCCAATAATCGTTTGTTTTATTATCTCTTGTAGCATGTATTTTATTGTGAGTATTATTTTGCATTCAATATAGTTTGATTTCGCGAATTACATAACCAGTTGCGCGCATAGTTAGTTTCCTTTCCAGTCTTTTTACAACTTGTTGTTTAATTTTATATCGATAGTTACATAGATCTAAATTGATTTATATCCTAGAATCAATTTACAGTAGGTTTAGTTCTGTTACCTCTTGTTTTGCTATGAATTTACTTTAGTTATACCTTAGTTTGTTTTATAGACAATAGTCTCTTTATAATCATGAATTAGCATAAGTCTTTTCACTGTTAGTTTGATTACTGAATAAGTCTACTTACTATCATTTATGCATCTTATTTCCATATGCACAAAATAAGATGATAATTAGATCATTTAGGCCACTTTCCACTATTTTCTGTATACAGACTGTCATTTAGACCGCCTGTTCAGCCTTTCATTTAGACCATCCGTTCAGTCTGTTATCCAATCATGTTGGTTGTGGAGCTTGATCTTCAATATCCAAAGATATTATTCATTTGTGTTTGTACCCCAGGTGTACTGTACATTCATTCCCCCTGCCTTTGGGATGTGTGTTGGCCAACAGTTACGTGGACCCATGGTATTGGGTTAACCGTAGTATTTTCCCATGGTATTTTTCCCCTATAAAAGAAAACATTGTAACATGGCTTTGTATGGTATTGTATTGTATTGAAAACAGTCTCTGTGATTGTGTGAGAGAGAATGTGAGAGTGTGAAGAGGAAGTGCAGTGGTTTTGCTGCAGGTTGTATTCCTTCATCTTTCTGGATTGTAGTAAAAGGTATGGCAATTTCTTTGTGGACGTAGCCCATCGTTTGGGTGAACCACGTTATATTTGTGTCTCTCTATAATGTGTTTATGTGTTTTGCATCTTGTTTAAGGATTTAATTGTACATTTGTTATTGCTCTGCGGTCCTATTTTCTAATAATTGGTATCAGATCCAAAAGGTCTATTTGGTTGATAAACTCATAGGAAAGAAGGGTTCCTGGTTCGAGTGGGAGCAATGGAAGAAGAAGGAAATTTTAGGGTTGAGAAATTTAACAGCAAAAACTATCAGTTATGGAATATGCAAATGGAGGAATATCTATACCAGAAGGATCTGTACCTGCCTTTGGGTGGAAAATCAAAACAACTGGCGGCTATGAAGGATGAAGAATGGGAGATTCTTGACAAAAAGGAACCGGGAACAATACGGATGTGCCTGGCTTCATTGGTGGCTTTCAATATTTCAAAAGAAAAAACAATGGAGGGAGTGATGAACGCATTGGGTAAGCTCTACCAAAAATCCTTGGCTTCCAACAAGGTATTTTTAATGAAGCGTTTATTTAATATGAATATGTCGGAAGGTGGATATATTGTCGATCATTTAAATGAGTTTAATACACTTACTAGTCAGTTAAGTTCTATAAAAGTTAACTTTTATGATGAGGTTAGGTCTCTTCTAATGTTGTGTTAATTTTTAGAAAGATGGAATAGCTTGGTCATGGCTGTAAGTAGCTCTGTCCCTAATTCAAACACTCTTAAGTTTGATGATGTTGTTGGTGTCATTCTTAGTGAGGAAATGTGAAGAAAAAGGACAAGTGAGACATTAGGTAATGCGTTGACCATGGAGAGCAGAGGGAGACAAAAGGAGAGAGGAAAGAGCCCACATAACCACGACAAGTCTGGAAAGGGCAGATCTAAGTCCAGATTCAAAAAAATAGAGTGCTAGAACTGTGGTAAGAAAGGACATCTAAAGAAAGACTATAGAGCTCCAAAGAAGAAAGGAGATAGACAACAAGATACTACTCAGGAAGCGAATGTAGCTGGTGATGTGCTACAAGATGCCTTGATTCTTGCATTAGATAATACTAGCGATTATTGGGTAGTATATTTAGGGGCTTCATATCATGCAACACCCCATAGGAAATTATTTCATGATTATGTTCAAGGTGATTTTGGGCATGTGCTATTGGGGGATGATGAACCATGTAAAATTGTTGGAAATGGTAAGGTACAGATTAAGTTAAATAATGGAAATTACTGGCTGCTAAAAGATGTAAGGCACCTTCCTGCTATGAAAAGAAATCTGATCTCAACAGGGAAGTTGGGAGATGGCGGTTGTTTAACTACGTTTGGAGAAACATGGTGGAAGGTCACTAAAGGATCAATGGTAATAGAAAAAAGATATACGATAGGTACATTATATTTATGTGCTCATAATACTGATTATTCTATATATGTAGCTTCCACAGAAACAGGTGCGGCGTTGTGGCATCATAGGCTTGGACACATGATTGAGAAGGGGATGCAGATTCTCCACTCAAGTAAATTGCTTCCAGATCTGAAGCAGGTAAGTTTGGAATTATTTGAGAACTGTGTTTATGGAAAACATAAGAGAGTTATATTTCTCAGGGTCGAGAAAGAAAAGAAGAGTGAAAAGTTAGATCTTGTCCATACAGATGTATGGGGACCAACTCAGGTACACTCTCTTGGTGGCTCTCACTATTATGTTACTTTTATTGATGATGCAACTAGAAAAACTTGGGTTTATTGCATTAGACAAAAATATGATGTGTTTGATACTTTTAAGAAGTGGAAATATTTGGTTGAGAATGAGACAGGAAAAAGGTTGAAATGTATTAGATCTGATGATGGAGGTGAGTACTGTAGCAAGGAGTTTGACAATTATTGTTCACACAATGAGATTCATAGAGAGAAGATAGTCCCTAGAACACCACAAGAAAATGGTGTGTCAGAAAGGATGAACATAACGATCATGGAGTGTGCAAGGTGTATGAGACTGCATGTAGGGTTTCCGTTATAGTTTTGGGTTGATGCTATAAACATTGTTGTTTATTTAATAAGAGCTTTGGATGGTGGAATTCTAGAGGGGGCATGGACAGGTAAACAGGTAAAATACTCATTTCTGAGAAATTTTGGTTGTGAAGCATTTTTCCATATTGATAAAGATGATAGAACAAAGCTTGAAGCTAAATCCAAGAAATGTACCTTTATTGGATACGGGGTTGATGATTTTGGTTATCGTTTATGGGATTATGAAAAATAAAAAATATCATTAGGATTAGAGATGTAGTATTCAATGAAAATGTCATGTATAAAGATCAACTGCAGGGAAAGCAAGTGGAAAAGGAAAACACAGAGTACACAGTGCTTGATGAAATCAAAGAAAATGAAGTTCCAAAGGCACCAGAAAATCAAGAGTGGCGACAGGTACCTGAAACTCCTGCAACTATAAGAAAGTATACCATGTTAAGTAGACCCATTGAATGATTCTCTCCTTCACTGTATTATTTTATTGATGACTGATTCTGGTGAACCAAAATGTTATGAAGAAGAAATGCAGGTAGAAACTAGAAAGAAGTGGGAGCAAGGCATGGATGAAGAGATGGACTCATTGGTAAGAAACAAGACTTGGGATCTGGTTAAGTTACCTGTAGAAAAAGGGCATTGCAGAATAAATGGGTTTACAGGTTGAAGGAAGAATATGGAGGAAAGAAGCGGTACAAGGCTATACTTTTTTTAAAGGGGTTTGCACAAAATAAAGGTATATATTTTTATGAAATATTTTCTCGTGTTGTTAAAATGACTTCAATTAGAACTATTTTAAGTCTAGTGGAGGTAGAAGATTTGCATCTTGAATAGTTAGATGTAAAAACAACCTTTCTCCCTGGGGATTTGGAGGAAGAGATTTATATGCGGCAGCCACAAGGGTGTGAGGTCAAAGGGAAGGAGAATTTGGTTTGCAGGTTCAAGAAGAGCTTGTATGGCCTGAAGCAAGCTCCAAGGAAGTGGTATTTAAAATTTGATAAGTTTGTGACAAGAACAAGGTTAAGATAGATGTCATTCTAACCACTGTGTTTATTTCAAGAGGCTAGATAATGGAAGATATATTATCTTGTTATTGTATGTGGATGACATGCTTGTTGCAGGGTCTAACATGTAGGATATAAATGTGCTCAAAAGAAAACTAGCTAATTCATTTGCGATGAGGGATTTGGGTGCTGCAAAGCAAATCCCTGGTATGAGAATAACAAGAGATAGGAAAAATCGCAAATTAACGTTGTCTCAAGGTGAGTACATAGAAAATGTGTTGCAGAGGTTTAGAATGTAGAATGAAAAACTAGTTAGTACTCCTTTAGCCATCCATTTCAAACTAAGTAAGGAGATGTGTCCAGAGACACAGGAAGAAATAGATTACATGTCTAGGATTCCATATTCATCAGAGGTTGGAAGCTTGATGTATGCCATGGTGTGCACAAGACCAGATATTGTGCATGCAGTGGGAGTTGTGAGTATGTATATGAATAATCCAAGTAAAAAACATTGAAAATAAGTACAGTGGGTTGTCAGCTATTTGAGAGGTACCGCTTCACATGCATTATGTTTTGGAGGTTCAGACACCGTTCTACAGGGATATGTTGATGCAGATATGGTTGGTCATAAATACAACAGGAGGAGAACCATAGGGTATGTGTTTACTATGGGTGGAACAACAGTAAGTTGGATTTCAAAAATTCAACAGGTTGTTGCACTTTCAACAACGGAAGCAGAGTATGTTGCTGCTACAGAGGCTAGTAAGGAGATGATTTGGTTGCAAAGGTTCATGGAGGAATTGGGTAAGAAGTAGGAGAATAGTAGGTTGTATAGTGACAAACAGAGTGCCATTCACATTGCAAAGAACTCAGCCTTTCATTCGAAGACTAAACATATACAACTCAAGTACCACTTCATAAGATCTGTTCTAGATGAAGAACTGTTAAAATTGGAAAAGATACATACTAGCCAGAATCCTGTAGACATGTTCACAAAGGGAGTAACCAGAGAGAAATCGAGTTCTTGCTTGGTTTCTGTTGGCCTTCAAGCTTGAAGGTGAAAATAATAAATTTTCTTAGTCTAAGTTCTAGAGCATAGTCCAACAAGTGCAGCAGCAGGGGATTTGTTGTGATCAGTCTCCAAGTGGAAGATTGTTGGTTGTGGAGCTTGATCTTCCAGATCTAGAGATATTATTCAGTTTTGTTTGTACCCAAGGTGTATTTTACACTCATTCCCCCTTCCTTGGGGTTTGGGGCAGTGCCTCGAAAAAGGGGTCCAGGGGCGTCCCCCAAGAAATTTTTTGGGATGTGTGTTGGCCAACAATTATGCAGACCCACAGTATTGGGTTAACCGTTCCCATGGTATTTTTCCCCTATAAAAGAAATCATTGTAACACAACTATGTATAGTATTATATTGTATTGAAAAAAATATATGTGATTGTGTGAGAGAGACTATGAGAGTGTGAAGAGGAAGTGCAGTGGTTTTGCTGCAGGTTGTATCCCTTCATCTTTTTGGATTGTAATAAAAGGACTGACAATTTCTTTGTGGACGTTGCCCATCGTTTGGGTGAACTATGTTATATCTGTGTCTCTCTGTAATTCCTTTAATGTGTTTTGCATCTTGTTTAATGAAAAAATTCTATATTTGGTATTGCTCCGTGGTCCTGTTTTCTAACAAGTCCTTCATTCAACCTTCGATATTCCTATTTTGTTTTAATCCCATTGAAAAGTTACATTTATTTGGATTTTGAATTCTATTATGTTGTTCTATTTTGGTAATTAGATAATGGTTATATTTACCATTAGAACCTTAGATTAGATTATTCAAAGTATTATCAAGTTCCATCCTTATCTTTCACCTCCTCTTACCTTAGTATGCTTTGAATTATGCTCTGTTCTGATTCTTTTGTTTCTGATCTTTTTACTTATTACTGTTATAACGTTTGATAAGTTTACCTTTGTGTATATATTTGTGTTTAGAGTAGTTTTCTTAATCAATTTTTGTTTATTAAGTTTTCTACTTGCTTTCTTAATCAAGTCTTATTTATTAAGTTTTCTACTTGCTTCCTTATCAAGTTTTCTTTATTAAGTTTTATACTTGCTTCTTTCATTATGTTTTTAATTTGTTTATAAGTTAGATTTTCCATTACATTTTTTTCATATAAGAATTGCTTATTTATAAAAGTAATCCTTAAAAAGAATATTGTTTCTTAATAGATTAGTTGTTTATAACATATTCCTTAGTTAAGAATCATTTGCTTATGGAACAAATCACCATGTTTACCATCACATGTAATTGGACATTCCTTAGTTTGTACATATTTGTAGATGTTAAATTAGATTTAATTCCATTCAGTTTCTTTACTTCTTTTGAAAGCCATTTTGACATTACTCCTTCTCCAGTTTCTATCACAATGAATGCATATCCTCAAAACCCCCAAGGAGAGTGGAACTAGATAGTTTAGTTTAACCGTTATGTACATTTGTTAGTTGCATGTATAGTTTAGTTTTTGAAGTTCATAAAGTATATCCAATTGTTGTAATCTTGTTTCCAATATTATAAATCCTTGTATAGTTAGTTTTTGAAATTGTTTATGAAGCTTTCTAATTCTTAGATTAAGAAGTGGAATATTCGATTAATAGGTAGTTTACTTTCTTAGAGTAGTATTGATTATATCTTTACCTTTTAGTATTTGTTTATAGAGTAGAGTAGTATAGGTTGATACTGCTCTAGTCTAATACTCTGTTCTATTTTAATGACCTTGATAGTTGAATTTCTAGGAGTTTGACTCGGTTTTTCATTTTGAAAGATCTTTCGATATTTTCTTTGTTAAAATATTTCCACGACACCTTAGGAACCCCTCTACCTTCGCATATATTTTGTGTCAACTCTAATTTTACCAACCTTGGTCAATAATTGAATATTTGGTGAATTAATTAAGACATTATAACACCCAACATTTTTGGCACTGTTTCTAAGGAGTTGCTCAATAAGGTAGAATAGATAGAGTTTCCTTATAAATTTTAGTAATAGGCTGGTGGCAGGGGAGCGGTAAGACGAGAGGTAAGAAACTACGTATATGTTATAACAGACGCCCCCAAATCCAGTGGTAGCAGTACTAGTAGCATAGGTTTTCCTTTAGTTTAGCTTTTCATGAACATACCTAGAGATTCTAAGGGTAGATACGTTAGAACTAGTTCTCAAAACCTTATTAAAATTCCTACTAACCTTTATGAGTGACGAAATAACCCAACCACTAACTCAATAGAAAGGTATCAGAGAACCCACATAGGAAGTAGTTCTACTTGGAGACCTAAATACTTTCTAGGAGAAACCATAGACGATGAAGAATTCCTGGCGGGAAATCCTAAGGACCCCATTTCTGAAGAAGTCCAAGAGGGTCAACCATTGGAAATCCTCAATCCTGCACTAGTGCATAAACCAAACGATACAACTTTCTCGTTAGTAGGGGATTCTAACTTTGTTAATTTCATTGATCCTTCCTAGGTACAATCTCTCTTTGGCATCTCAACATATACAATTATTTCACAGATTGAAACCTTGACAGTAGTACCTACCATCCCTATACGACCCAATAATAGTACATTTGATTGAAGGAAGATCTCCCTCGAAAAATAACGTTGGGACACCCCATTATCATCTCGAAAGGATCCTCCTATATATACACTCTTTAGGAATCAAAACTACATGGAGAGACAGGGAGAGAATGAAGATCATGACAAGGTTAGAAATGATGAAGGGGAAGGAGAAAATCGAACTGAGACTACCTTCGGGTTCCCTATTTTAGACACTGCACAAGATGTAAATATGAAGAAAATCCCCCCTTCCTCCTTACCTACGTTCTATGGGAAGAGCAATGAAGAACCAGACACATTTTTGTTTGAATTTGACATCCTCTGTAGAAGTTATAACTATCTACAAGACGCTCACAAATTAAAACTCTTTCCTGCTACACTAAAAGACTCCACTTTAAGATGGTTCATGGGATTAGGAGAATATAGTATCAGGACTTGGGAAGATATTAAAACTACAATCTTGGGGAAGTATCAAGAGTAATGCAAACTCGGAGATTCTCGAAACGATATTTTTAAGGTACAACAACTTGAAGACAAGAGCTTGGAAGACTATCTCGAAATATTTATTTATACACTACATAAATCTAAAAATAATGATCTTCGAGAAGATGTGGTATGAACACTCTTCCTTAAGGGAATCTCAGAAGACCCGGTAGAAAGCCTTAATCTCATGGCATCTGGTGATGTCTCCCATAAATCTTTCACACAAATTGGGGAGATGTGTAGAAATTACTCTAGAAGTAGGGGGAAATTTGGGAGGAATCTTTGAGAACCTTATAATAGGAATCTAAAAGGAAATACTCCTAGTTCAGGAGGATTCAAAAGGATAGAGTTAGGAAACCTATTGGAAAATTTCAAAACTGATATTTTAGGAGAAATGGGTTCCCAACTAGTTGCGTTACAAGCTAATATAAGACAAGAAGAGGAAAATGCATCGATGAGAATTTTCTGTCCAAGATGCAGAACTAAACATCCCCAATGGGAATTCCCATTAAATAACATCTCTGTATGTCATATCTGCATGTAAGAGAATCCAATAGACGATTGCCCATTGTTACTAGGATTAAAATCCATATATAAAAGTGGGGACATTGATGAAACCTAGAGGAGGCCTCCTTGGAAACCAAGGGACCCCCCACCATATCATAATTTGTCACCACAACCCCCACCTTATTACCAACACTACCAACCACCTCAACAGTGGAACACTACAAGTTGGTGGCATTGGCCACCCCAGTATCCTCCTCCTCCTCAATTTACTCGGCAACAATATTGGACACAGGGGTGGAGGGGACAGTCCTACCGCCAGTCACCTCCTGTCTCTACTCATACGTATCCTCATAATTCATCCAATACCTAGCCATTGTTACCAGGATTTGTGCCTCTAGTCCCCCTTATTACACAACAACCTCATCACTTCCAAAATACAAACCCTCCACAACATACATTATTACCTACACAACCGATACCTAATCCAAATAATAAGCCAACTCAAGCTCTTACCAACATTGAGTTGCAAACTCTTCCATCCTACATTATTTCGACTGTATCGGTACATGAGATACAATTACGATCTGGAAGAGTTGTGAATGACAAACCCAAGTTATCGGTTGTCATTCATGAGGAAAATGAAGAAGTAGAAGACCCTAATGAAGTCATGAATGATACTATTCTGTAGGATGTGCCAAATATTTCAGTGCATACCCATCCACAACAAGAACCCATTTAGGAACAAAGGATTCCTCCATTTGCAGAATGATTAGCAATAGAAAAAGCTATAGTCCATCCTAAGTATGACATTTTGAATGAACTAAAGAACATCTGTGTCAAAATTCCTCTATTACAGGCTATTAAGGATATACCAATTTACAACAAGGTAATAAAGGAACTATGTATTAAACACCCAAGAAAGAAACATAAGGAACCCCTCACAATTAATGTTATAGGAGAGATGTCTGAGTGTATGACAGGCCAGTCTCAGATTGCAAAATATACAAATACAAGGGCCCTGGTAGTAACTATTATTGTAAATAATACCACCATAGATAATACACTTATCGATTTAGAATCTACCATTAATATGATGACCACTGTAGTCTTAGAAGATTTACAATTGGGAAAATTTCTCCGACCGACCCCCTCAATTCTGGAACTAGCAGATCGTACTACGATAAAACCTGCTAGAGTTCTAGATGACATTGTTGTATCAGTAACCTCATGGGAATATCCTATTGATTTCATGGTAGTAGAATCAAAGGACCCTTCTAAAGGAAATCCTATTATACTGGGAATACCATGGTTGGCTTCCTCCAACGCCTTCATATGATGTAGGTACAAGGATATGACCATTTCTAATGGGTTGTCCACACAAAAAAGGGTTTTATACCCCCCAGCACAACTAGTAACTGAAACCTTGTGGTGGTTAGATTTCCCCTTTGGGGATGAAAATATTGAATATCTCTTCTTTCCTAATGACTACTCTTGGGCACTCCAGGAGCAGACTACTGAGAATGTGCTAAACCAGTTTGTATTTTCATCAACTTGTATAGATTTTCCTTAGTACTTTGCTAAACTTGATCATTTTTTGGGGGATTAGTTTCAGGAAAATATGGTCCTCTCAAAATTCATGAATACACCATGTGTCTTTGCAATTGAAGAGCATATGGGATCTTATACCATGCCTTGTGAGGTTAGCCTTGGAAAATTTTTACACATAAATGCAATGTTAATCGAGAGTCAACAAGAACAATTGCTTAAGTTCCTTAGAATCTAATATGGAGCATTTGCATGGGAATACATTGACATGAAAGGTATACACCCTGACACTTGTATTCACCATATTTACATGGATGCCAGTATATCCCCTATAAGGCAGCCTAAGAGGAGGATGAACCCTACTTTGAAAGATATAGTGAAAGAGGAGTTACAAAAATTTCTCAATGTTGGTTTCATCTATCCTATCTCTGACATTAAATGGGTGTCTTATCTAGTGGTAGTCCCAAATAAAGTCATAGGGAAATGGCATATTTATGTTGATTTTAAAGAGCTGAATAAGGCCACTCTTAAAGACTACTTCCCTTTACCCTTTATTGATCAAGTGATAGATACTCTATTTGGTAAGCAATATTTTTCCTTTCTTGATAGGTATAGTGGATACAATCAAATTTTAATAGCACCTGAGGATTAGGATAATACCACTTTTGCATGCCCTTGGGGAACATACTCCTATAGAGTTTTTCCATTTGGCTTATGCAACACACCTGCCACTTTTCAGCGAGATGTATTAGGGATTTTTGTTGATCTTATACATGACTGTGTAGAGGTGTACATGGATGATTTTACAGCCTATATTAATACCTTTCAAGAGGCCCTTGATAACCTTGAGAAGGTCTTGTTTTGATGTCAAGAAACAAACCTAGCCCTTAGTCATGAAAAATGTAAAATGTTATTAACATAAGGTATAGTATTGGGGAATCATGTTTCTTCCCAAGGAATCAAGGTAGATCCTCCTAAAATAGAACTAATTGTTGGTCTTCCCTCTCCAAAAACTCAAAAAGAGGTAAGGAGATTTTTTGGCCATGCAGGATATTATTGTTGTTTTATTGAAAATTTTACTAAAATAGTTGCACCAATGTTTAAGCTGCTTTCAAAGGATGTAGAATTCCAATGGACTGAATGTTGTCAAAATGATTTTGAAGTCTTAAAAGATTAATCATCAGTGGCACCAATACTTAGGGGTCCTGACTGGTCCCTTCCTTTTCATATATCCACTGATGCTTTTGATACGACCATAGGAGGAGTCCTAGGCCAAAAAGAGGGCCAAGAATCTTATGCCATTTATTTTCTTAGCAAGAATTTAGCTCCCTCCTGTAGAAATTCTGACCAGCAATAGATTAATTTCACTCACAACAAATTACAATTGATCATGCAAAATTGTCAACAATGGAGACTGAAAATGGAGCTGTA
>LPNX010186711.1:30702-68519 GCA_001517045.1 Pseudotsuga menziesii
AAATGGAAGATCATACATGCTTTTGCATGGAGGAAAGAGTGGAGGATGAAAGGGGAATAAAACAGGTTCACCTCACATAGTCTTGCTTTCCTTATGTGCTTTAAAAATTGAAAAAGCAGTCAACAAAGCAGAAAAAGCAGAAGGGCGCCTAGGAGGCCAGGAATAAAGTAGATTTGATTCCTAAGGCTTTCCCAAGTGCTACATGAGTCAAATATGGAAAGTTTGACCTCTATGGATAGGCAATTAGCAACTTGAACATGGTGGGACTCATGAACTAGGCAAATAAGACAAAAATAATTGAATTAATGTCTAAGTGGGTAATACTATGGGTTTGATTATTCTAACACCACCGAACTGAATTACACTATCATTGAAAAAGAATTCTTGGTGATAGTCTATGCCATTAATAAATTTCGTCATTATATTACAGGATATGAAGATTTCATGCATACAGACCATTTTGCCATAATATTTTTGATGAATAAACTGATTACCAATGGTAGAGTGACCCGATGGATTCTTCTATTACATGAATTTAATATCACTGTCGTCGATCGACCTGGTAGAGAAAAATTGGTAGCAGATTTCCTCTCTCGTATTCAACATGATGATGGTGATAAACCTATTGACGATACTTTTCTCAATGAACATTTATTTGTTGTGTCTGTAAAAAACCCTTGGTTTGCAGACATTGCCAATTATTTAAAAACTGGGAAATTACCAAACCATCTATCCTCACACGAGAAATGTCGCATTATAGTCCAGAGCTCTAACTATTCTTGGGTTGATAATGACCTCTTTCGCACTAGTCTAGATCTTATTATTAGATGATGTGTACGATAGGACAAGATGACTGAAATCCTCCATACATGCCATGATGGGCCATGTGGGGGAAACTTTTCTGACAAGTGGACGACATACAAAGTAATGCATTATGGTTATTACTGGAAAAACATTTTTAATGATGCTTCTAGATATGTTAAAGGATGTGATAGTTTCCGAAGAATGGGTAGACCTACGTCATCTGATGAGATGCCTTTACAGCCTTAGGTCATGATTGAGCCTTTTGAGAAGTGGGCTCTTGATTTTGTAGGACCAGTTTCTCCCATGTCCCGTAAGAATAAAATATCTTGGTTTGCACATACTAGGTTACCAAATGGGTAGAAGTTAAAGCTTTATTTAGAGCTACAGAGAAATCTTTGGTATAATTTATATATGAATAAATATTCACTCGATTCGGGGTGCCAAGAGAAATCGTCACTGACCAAGGTTCGCAATTCACCTCTAAATTAATGAAACAGATTACCGTGAAATATAGTATATGACATTGCAAATCCCACCTTACCATTCACAAGCTAATGGCCTCGTAGAATCAACCAATAAGGTATTGGAAGCTATCTTAACTAAAACTATTCAGCTACATCATAAGGATTGGGCTGATAGACTCCCAGAGGCCTTGTGGGCCTATAGGATAACATGGAGAAACACTACTGGACATACCCCTTATGAGCTAGTATATGGTAAGAAAGTCCTTTTACCTATCGACTTCCAAGTTAAGACCTTTCGCATGGCCGCACAATTAGGCATGGATTTGGATGAGGCACAGAAACAACGAGTTTTATAGATTAATGAGTTAGATGAAATGAGATAGGATGCACTCCAAAGAACAATGATAATACAAAATCAATGAAAGAAATGGCATGACAAATTTATCAAGAAAAAGTAATTTAATACTAGGGATTGGGAATTACTATTCGACTCAAGGTACAAAAATTTTAAAGGAAAATTAACTACCCGTTGGATGGGCCCATATGAAGTAGTTACAGCTTTCGATAATGGGCTAGTAGAAATTAAGACAATTGATGGTTCACAAATTTCCTTTGTGGTAAATGGACATAGACTTCGAATTTACCACCAACCAATATCTAAACAGGATTTCGTACAAAATGTCTTGCAGCAGAAGGAGATGGAACTGGTTGAAGAGGAAACTATTCCTCCTCCTCCTGATCCTTAAAGTTATTCTGGGTTTTCATTACTTGTATATATGTAAATATGTTTGCATTCTCCTGATTAAATAAGAGCCATTTCTAACAAATTAACTGCATTTATATAGAGGATTCATTCCCGTGATCACTTGTTGCAGTTTTGTCAATTAAAACAAGAAGACTCTTTTCTTTTTTCTCATTTTTATGAATTTTATAGATGCTTTTGTTATGAATAAATATGAATCATCTAACAAGTGATTTTGCATTTTGATTGTCTTTATAAGCATCTCATGAGGTATTATCTGAAAAGGGAAGTGCACTAAAAGACTCATAATGTATCTTAAATCTTTTGGGTACTTTCGAAAATTGAAAGTTTATAGTGAAAATTAAAAGAATTCTCTGTATATCATTTTCTCTATGATTCGTTATAATTTTATATATGGTATTTTGATTCAGACATGTACATTTAAGATTTATTGGAACAATTGCTTGAAATACCTACTCTAATCATCATGTTCTTCAGATTCCAATCTTACACCTATGGACTACTAGTTCATCCTATACTTATTATCAAAACTTGTCTCTTAAGCATTTTTGTGGTAACTCGAGAGTAAGTGGAATTTCTACTTGTGGGGAACATTATTGATCTTTATGAAGGAGATAGAATGAGAGGTCAAGGGACAACTTTAAGTTATTCTCTTTTGACATGACATACAATTTTGGCCATTATAACAGTTACTTATAAGGTTTTCTCTAGAAAGTTGAATTATGTGTTTAGTAGGCTTAACAAGATCTAATACCAATCGGCTTCCATATATTTAAAATCATTATACAAGGCAAACCCGTTAGGGTACTAAACAGGCCTACTGGCAGTGGGTCAATTCTAAGTAACATCTTAAAACAAGGGAGCTCGGTAAATGCAAGTAAACCCGTCGGGGTACTGAACACGCCTATTGGCAGCAGGGCTATGCTTGCATGGTACCAAGATAAACCCGTTGGGGTACTGAACAGGTCTGCTGGCAGCGGGGAAATATAGGGTAAAAGAGATTTGGTTAATGCACCACTATACACATGGTTCGTAAAAAATGGTAATATAAAAAAAACCAGAATATATAAATACATGTTTAGGCCAATTGTTTGTGATGTTAATAGAGAATGGATGTAAGTTGGGCTTGGACTCAGCCATCTAATTCAACCAGTACCTAGGATATGATTATCCTAGAAATGGGACCCATAGCTATAAAATATCCCAAACTCCATAGGGTAAACTCAAAATATTCTTGAGATGACAAGAGATCCTTACAATGAGGCATGGATGACTAGCCTTTCCTATGGAATTTTTTGAGTTATACTATCATTATTCATTTGGTTTTCCTAAGCACTGTTATTTTTTTTTATGAATGTACATATCTGAATCATTTCCATTTATTCATTAGTCTTTCTTTTTCTTGCAAATTAATAGCGACATGATAGAACTCTATATTAAACGATTTTGAAATTACTCGATTTTTCTCGCATGGCTTGAGGACACGCCATATTTTTGGTTTAAGGGGAAGATTACACTGTCTTTATTTTTTTGAATATTCATAAAAGGTTCTTTTATCTCTGACAAATGACAAGTGTTTTCAGAATGATGCAAGCAGCAGGACCCGGTCCTAATCTTGGATGAATAAGGAAGAACGCAATTGAAGATTCAATAGAGTTGTTCTATATGATCCTCTTGTGGGTTGGTAGCCTAGGAAAATTCACTACATGATTAGCAGCTACCCGATCCAATGAAACATATTTTTTACAGAAAATCCATATGAAGGATCATATGCATGAGCATATGAAGGGTCGAATGCTGGTCCAAATGGAATGCCAAATGATGAGCTGAAGAAAAACTGTGATATTATAGCACTAATGGTTAAGTGTGTTATGGTGTTATTTTAATTCTGTTTTTGGGCAAAAAGCTAAGGTAGATGAGCTATACCCATAATTATTAAGTCACATCTACATGCTTATAACAGCATTATGACTTTATTAATACTAATTTTGACCTATGATTTTGTATTATTTTGGCATGATACGATCTTGTTTATGCCCTATATGGATGTGATATGACCTTAGGAACTTTTCAATAATCATTATACTACCATTACACTTATCCTCTTATCTAATTCCACACGTAAACATTAAGTGATATATCATCTTGTTAATTCAAGTTATTATGGTTGTGAATGTGGTTTATGAATATGTTCAACCTGTCCAAAGTTTTACTTTGGACATGGTTGAACTGATCAAAACCTTACTAACTCATTAATGCATGTGTCCTTTGATGACATGAAATTCAAGATTCACCATGATAGCATGATCATCTAAACATGTCAAGTGTCTGCTGTGATCGTTCAATCGCTCGTATGGAGCACATTTTAAATTCACCCTCTTGCAATTTTATTTCCATTATGTCTCCCTCACTTACCGTTGTCCTTGCAGAGTCGTTTTAGTCACCATCTTCCTATACCGTCTACAAACCTTGCATATTTTCCTCTCTCTGAACAATGTCAAACCATATTGAGCCCGAAAACTATCAAGATCTGTTCCATAGCTGGAGTTTCAAGAATGTAGGGAGATTTTCTTCCAGGCTGGGTGGAACCCATTTCTTCACCTTTTGCAGGGGTATGACGAAGAAATTTCGATAATTTTTGCGATGGGTTTTGATGTTAAGTTTCCCAAGTAACTGAGGAGACTATCATCATTGCAACTAAGCTCCCAAGAGAAGGCACTTGTTAGCACAAACACTGGTTTCTCCCTCGGTCCTCCCACAACTTTGCTCTCAAGCCATAGTACCAACATGTTGCAGGTTTCAAAGGATTTCATCGAGAATGGACTAAGCTGGAATACCTTAACGCTTTATTTTTCATCATCCGCCTTATCACCTATGAGGGTAAGGTCAGTGTATTCAAATATTGCCATCTTTGTTTACTGGCACATTTTGTTAATCGGCAGTTTCTCAATTTTCCATTTTATTTCCTAAAAAGCTTGGAGAAAATATCAGGCAAAGTTAGGAAGAATACCATTAATCCTAGGGGAAATTTGTATCACCATAGCCTGATCAAGCTCCTGATATTGAATCAGCTCAAAGCGAGGAATTAGACTTGGGGATACTTTTGTGTTCGAAGTCCTAAACCCTCACCTCAATATTCTAAAATGCCCTAGGCATCTTCGTAATCACAAATGCATTCAAACCCCATCCGCAGAGAAGAAAAGTCCCAACATTGTGCACATCGAGGAAGATACATCAGAGGCTATCCCATCTTCCCATTCTACCCCTGCTAACCCTGTATGCTGAGTTTTTACCTTTTCCACTAATTTGTACCAGGGATCAGAAGGCGAATTTTTCCTAGTCCACTGTTTGACCCATCGTCCATACCACGGTTCAACCCAATATTCAGACCAGTTGTCTAGATAGCATGGCCGAGGTAGGAAAACCTGACCTAGACTCACCTCTATTCACATTGGCTAGTGTCTCAACCGAATTACTCAAATATGCTTCTTGTGAGACTATCCCTACACCTTCTCAGGGAATGCGTCCTAAAAGACAGGTTCCCTCTGTTGAACTCCAGATACCATCCATGGAATTGATTCTACCTCCAAACCCCAAGCAGTCTATAGAACCATCCACTCCTAATTAGCCAACCATAGGCCAATTAACTCAAGAATTGGCACAGTCACCGAGTCGGAATGAAGAATACGTCAAGTTAATCGCATAACTTCTCCAAGAGAATAAAGACTTATGTTTGCAAGTTAAGGTTGTTGAAGACCTAAACAAGGCTATTACTTCGTCACATAACTCTCAATAGGAGAGGTGTGCTGTTTTAAAATCTCAGGCCAAGAAATTGAAGTTTAAATCCCTTGTTTCATCTGCTAAGTCGAAGGCAACTGCTAATGCAACTCAACCTTCTTCTAGATGCATCTTTGTTTTTCTCAGTGGGACCTGGCATCTCTCTGGTTTGGGGGAATGTTGATCCTAGTTTTGTTACTATTTCTGAATGATAAATTACTCTTTTAACATCTATTTTGTCACCTTTTTGACATATTCCTATCATACAACTTATCATTCAGCCTCATGTATGAATACATTTGGGATTTATGCAAATTCTGGTTCATTCTTATTATTTCATGATTTTATTAATCAATTCAATGATATTTGGAAATTTGTTTGATATATGAAATTGTTTTATAGGTCATAGTCTTTACACGAGCTGATATTGGACACGAACCCACGCTAGATATGCGCAGATCGCATCCAACTCACCGTTCATCCTGTCGATCAAACTGTGCATTGTTTGTTGGCATATTCCCAAACGTTAAAGTGTAGAATGGTTTTCAGTTGCTTCTTTTCCCACGCATCTGATGACTGGATGATCCTCACTCTAGAAGGATAACCATCCTACCTTCTCTGTTCGACACCATGACTCATGCCCATGTCAACAAGAAACTATATGCCATAGCCCGCGTGAGTAGAACCGCTGTGTGAAGGAGAAGGATAATGACTATGTGTTGGCATATGATCGTTTGTTTGTAATAATGGTTGACTATTTTAGGAGCGCTTGATGACTGAAAGGGTCGACCTGCTCATCCTTGTAAATGTTATATATACTTGCCTCCAAGCGAGAGCATAAGCTACCATGTTAATCAGTCGATGTTAGGAGAGAAACTTTGTAATACTGTTTTGAATTTTAACATAAGTTATATTTCTTCTATTCATCTATGCTCTTGTCTCTGTGAGTGATTGAAGCGCAACCCTGATTATTGAGAGGGACCCTCAACAACCAGTGCTCTCCATTTCCATGTATATTTTCGTCATCTCCTTTTTTGCAGTTAGTATAGTTTCATTTCCAGTTTTCTTATGTAATTTAGTTTCATGTAATAGTTTGTTTTATTATCTCCTGTAGCATGTGTTTTATTGTGAGTTTTATTTTATAGACAACATAGTTTCATTTCCAGAATTACATAACTAGTTGCGTGCATAGTTAGTTTCCTTTCCAGTCTTTTTACAGCTTTTTGTTTAATTTTATATCGATAGTTACATAGATATGGATTGCTTTATATCCTAGAATCAATTTATAGTAGGATTAGTTCTGTTAACTCTTGTTTTGTTATGAATTTACTTTGGTTATACCTTAGTTTTTTTTATAGACAATAGTCTCTTTACAATCATGAATTAGCATAAGTCTTTTCACTGTTAGTTTGATTACTGAATAAGTCTACTTACTGTCCTTTATGCATCTTGTTTCCATATGCACAAAATCAGTTGATATTTAGATTATTTAGGCCACTTTCCACTATTTTCTGTATACAGACTACCATTCAAAATGCATGTTCAGAATTTCATTCAGATCATCCATTCAGTCTGTTACCCAGTCCTTCATTCAACCTTCGATATTCCTATTTTGTCTTAAGCCCGTTTAAAGGTTCTATTTCTTTGGATTTTGAATTTTGTTCTGTTTTGGTAATTAGATAATGGTTATATTTACCATTAGAACCTTAGATTAGATTATTCAAAATATTTATCAAGTTCCACCCTTATCTTTCACCTCCTCTTACCTTAGTATGCTTTGAATTATGCTCTGTTCTATTTCTTTTCTTTCTGATATTTTTACTTATTATTGTTATAGCATTTGATAAGTTTACCTTTGTGTATATCTTTGTGTTTAGAGGAGCTTTCTTAATCAAGTTTTCTTTATTAAGTTTTCTACTTTCTTTCATAATGAAGTCTTATTTATTAAGTTTTCTACTTGATTTCTTAATGAAGTCTTATTTATTAAGTTTTCTACTTGCTTTCTTATCATGTTTGCTTTAATAAGTTTTCTACTTGCTTTCTTAATCAAGTCCTCTTTATTAAGTTTTCTACTTGCTTCCTTATTAAGTTTCATTTATTAAGTTTTCTACTTGCTTCTTTCATTAAGTTTTTACTTGTTTATAGTTTAGATTTTCCCTTACATTTGTTTCATATAAGAATTGTTTATTTATAAAAGTGATCCTTAAAAAGAATCTTGTTTCTTAATAGATTAGTTGTTTATAACATCTTTCTTAGTTAAGAGTCATTTTCTTATGGAATAAATCACCATGTTTACCATCACATGTAATTTGACATTCCTTAGTTTGTACATATTTGTAGAAGTTAAATTAGATTTAATCCCATTCACTTTCTTTACTTCTTTTGAAAGCCATTTTGACACTACTCCTTCTCCAGTTCTGACACAATTAATGCATATCCTCAGAACCCCCAAGGAGAGTGGAACTAGATAGTTTAATTTAACTGTTATGTACATTTGTCAGTTGCATGTATAGTGTAGTTGTTGAAGTTCGTAAAGTATATCCAGTTGTTGTAATCTTGTTTCCAATATTATAAATCCTTGTATAGTTAGTTTTTGAAATTGTTTATGAAGATTTCTAATTCTTAGATTAAGAAGTAAAATAGTCGATTAATAGGTAGTTTACTTTCTTAGAGTAGTATTGTTTATATCTTTACCTTTCAGTATTTTCTTATAGAGTAGAGTTGTATAGGCTGATACTGCTCTAGTCTAATACTCTGTTCTAGTTTAATGAACTTGATAGTTGAATTTCTAGGAGTTTGACTTAGTTTTTCATTTTGAAAGATCTTTCAATCTTTTCTTTGTTAAAATATTTCCATGACACCTTAGGAACCCCTCTACCTTCGCATATATTATTTTTTGTCAACTCTAAGTTTACCAACCTCGGTCGATAATTGAATATTTGGTGAATTAATTAAGACATTATAACACCTAACAAGGATCACGAGGAAGATCATCAGTCAACTATGGTTGAAGTTGAAGGTAAGATTCCTAAGCAATCTATTTCTGTTTTGATTGACACTGGTTCTACTCACAGTTATATTACTCCTAAAGTTTTTGATATTTGTGCTTTTAAGAAATTAAAGCATAAAAATCATGGTTAGTTCAACTAGCCACCGGAACCAAGAGGGAGGTTAGTGAAGTGGTGTAGAAATGTTCATTAGAGATGGATGGGTTAGTCACTTATGCATATTTGAATGTTCTGCCACTTGGTTCCTATGATAATCTCATTGGAATAGATTGGTTAGAAGCACACAGAGTTAAGCTTGAATGTTATAATAAGACCATTGAATGCATGAATGAAGAAGGAAGCCCAAGAGTTGTAAGAGGCATTCCAAAGGTGATTTCTGTCAAGAATATTTCAGCAATGCAGCTAGAGAGGTTCTGTAGGAAAGGTTACAGACTATATGCATCCCATGTTTTGGAGGCAGCAGAGAATGAAACTCCTAGGCTGGAGGAATTTCATGTATTACAAGAATTCAAGGATGTTTTTCCTGATGAGATTCTAGGAATTCCTCCAAATATGGACATCGATTTTACAATTGACCTTATTCCTAGAGCAGCACCAGTGTCTAAGACACCCTAAATGATGAGCACACCATAATTTCTAGAGCTGAAGATGCGGCTGCAAGAACTATTGGAAAAGAAGTATATCAGGCCAAGTGTGTCCCCTTAGGGAGCACCCATTCTGTTTGTGAAAAAGAAGGATGGTATACTCAGGTTATGTATTGATTACATATAGTTTAACAAAGTCATTGTGAAGAATAAATATCATTTACCTCAAATTGATGACCTTTTTTTTATCAAATGAGACGAGTAAAGGTGTTTTCCAAGATTGACTTGAGGTCTGGTTACCATCAGGTAAGAATCAAATATCAAGATATTCATAAGACAACCTTTAGAACAAGTTATGGTCACTATGAGTTTTTAGTGGTACCATTTGGTCTCACAAATGCACCAGCTACATTTATGTGTCTCATGAATAGGGTATTTAGGAAGTATTTGGACAAGTTTGTTCTTGTTTCCCTTGATTGCATTCTTATTTATTCTAAGAATGAGGAAGAGCATGATGAACATTTGAGATTGACATTGAAATTGCTAAGGGATCATAAGATGTATCCAAAGTTCAGCAAAGGTGACTTCTATAAAGATATAATTCATTATTTAGGTCACATTATCTCAAAGGAGGGCATATCTGTGGACCCTGAGAAGATTGAAGCCATTATGAATTGGTCAACCCCAAGAAATGTGACAAATGTAAGATCTTTTATGGGGCTTGCAGGATACTATAGGAGGTTCATTGAAATATTCTTCAAGGTTGCACATTCGATCACTTCTTTTCAAAAGAAGGGGATAAAGTTTGAATGGACATCAAGGTGTGAAGAAAGCTTCCAACAGTTGAAGAATCTTCTTACAAGTGCACCAATTCTGAAAATTGTAGACCCATAAAAAGATTTAGTGGTGTGTACTGATGCATGTAATCAAGGACTTGGAGGAGTTCTTATGCAAGACAACCATGTGGTATGTTATGGGTCAAGAAATTTGAAGGATCATGAGAAGAACTATGCTACTCATGATTAGAAATTGCAGCCATAGTACATGCTCTCAAGATGTGGATGCATTACTTAATGGGAAGAAAAATTGAGCTAAGGACAGACCATTATGGTTTGAAAGACTTGGTTGATCAACCAACCCTAAATTCTAGGCGAGCTAGATGGATGCAGTTTTTGTGTGATTTTGATTTTGAAATCAAACACATAAAAGGGAAAGAAAACAAGGTGGTTCATGCACTCAGCAGGAAGGTGCATTGAAATGCATATGGAATCTCTCAGTATTTTCCAACCAGATTTGAGACAACATATTATTAACCATACTGTTGAGGATGAAATGTATGTGCAGCTAAAGGACAAGTTGCAGCATCAAAGTCTTGAAAAGAAGTATGGGGGATATAAATTGGAAGAAGATGGACTTATTACCTATAAGAAACTAATTTCTATTCCAAATGTAGCATACTTGAGGAGAATTGTGATGGATTATATCAATCAAGCCTCCATATTCTGGTCACCCAGGATATTAGAAGACAAATTCTATAGGCAGAAAGCAGTATTTTTGTCCAGGAATGAAAAAAGACATTGTTGAGTATATTTGAAAGTGCATGAAATGTCAGAAGGTAAAGGTGGAGCATGAACACCCAACATGGTTATTGCAGCCTTTTCCAATTCCAGAATGGAAATGGGAAGTTATTTCCATGGATTTTACTACAGGATTGACAATGATTTGGAGGCAACATGATTCCATCATGGTTGTGGTGGACAAGTTGAAAAAGGAAACACATTTTATACCGGTTAAGTCCACCTATAAGACTGATGCCATTGCAAAGATATACATGACATATATTTTTAGATGGCATGGATTGCCTAAGGAAATAATTTTTGACAATGATCCCAATTTTACTTCCAATTTTTGGAAGGGTTTATTTGCAAATTTGGGTACCAATTTGAACTTCAATAATGCATACCATCCCCAGACTGATGTACATACATAGAGAGTGAATCAAGTGCTTGAATACATGCTTCACATGTATCTGATGGCCAAACCATCAAAGTGGGAGGATTATTTACACTTGGTAGAGTTTGCCTATAACAATGGGTAATAAGCATCCTTGGGGATGAGTCCATATGAAGCTTTGTATGGAAGAAGGTGTAGGAAAACAGTGACTTGGGATTATCCAATGAACAAGATTATGCTTGGTCCAGAATTTCTCAAGGAAATGGAGCAAGAGGTTGCAAAGATTAGGTAGAGCCTGAAGGTAGCCCAAGAAAGACAGAAAATCTATGTAGATAAGCATAGAGTGCATAGAGAGTTCAGTGTTGGGGATCATGTTTACCTTAGAGTGAGGGAAAGGAAGAGTTCCTTGAAGCTTGGAATTTTTGCCAAGATGTCACCTAGATATTGTGGGCCTTTTGAAGTGCTTGAAATAATAGGGCCAATTGCATATAGACTTGCATTTCGTGCTAGCACTAGAGCTCATAATGTTTTTCATGTTTCTTTGCTTAATAAATAGGTACATGACCCTAACAATGTGATAAATTGGGATGTGATTCAAGTGGAACCCGAGGGAGAGTTCCAAACCGAGTCATTTCGCATCCTCGACAAGAAGGTCATAGTGCTCCGGAATCAAGTCGTTGGACAGGTAAAGGTGCAGTGGGAGCACTATAGTCCTAAAGAGGCTACGTGGGATATGGAGGATGCCATGCGATTGCCACATCCATTTTTTTTCAATTTTTCAGAGCACTGAGGACAATGCTATTGCAAGGGGGAGGGGAATGTAACACCCCGGTTTTGACCCCATGGTATTAAAATTGTACATGATGTATATATTGTATTTAAATCATGGCGAGGAGCTCAAGGTTACGACCGTGCCATTGATTGGTGTTTTGTGCATCGGTGATCAAGGTTGATGCCGATGGTTATGGTGCTAAGTTTGGAACAACATATTTTGATATTACATGTAAATATGCATTCAATAAAAATACCACAACTAGCTATGCACTGTAATGTGAAAGAGATGGGGGCATGATTTCACAAGGAATAGTGAGGGGAGTTGGTCAAACTCCTGAGCCAATAGGGTGAGACTATATGTCAAGGGGGGAACCCATGAACCCTTGGCTACCTTTTTTCATATGTCCTCAATCAGTCATTTCTTCTAGAAGTTGGTTGAGGTAGTTAATACCTTGGGAGGAGCAAGGGATGGGAGTCTGATTTCGTGTCTGCACGAGCCTGCAAGTTTGCATTCTAGGGAATTCTAGTTCTTTCTTTTGAATTAAGCAATCGTGGGGATGCGTGCCCAGTCTTTCTTCCCCATCAATCACGAGAAGGTATTTTGGTCATTATTCTCGTCGGGGGTTCCTCAACATTCATTGATGAGTGTTCATGCTGAAGACACGTATTTGTTTGTGGTTCACTATCTTGAGTCACGGAAGAGTTGTTCCACTGTGTTTTTTGCAAGTATTTTCCTTTGTTGAACCTTGTTCATTGTGTGACAGTGTTATCCTGAACATCAGACTGGTATGAGACCCTGTTTCTCTATATTACAAAGTGAAGCTCGTGTTGTTGTGTCTCCCTATGATTTGTTGTTATGTGCACCTTGGTTTGGATTTGAACTGTATGCAAGACTTAGGAGTGGAAGAGAAGAGGAATGGGATTGATAAACCTAGTGCAGAAAGGAACCTCATGAAGAGATAAGAGTGGTTGGTTAATATTCTATGGACACCCTGAAGAAAACTAGAAGGGAAGGTATAGCCCGAGGGACTATGGAGTAGAGAAAGGGATGATTCCTTGTTTTTGGTGTGTAGGTATTGTGAATTCCAGGCCAGATAGATATTGTGGAGGTGTCCCTAGCTCTTGAATGAGCCACTAGCTTAGTCACTCTACCTTTCCACTACCTTAGCATCCTGTGAAACCCAAACATAGATTTTCTTGGTTGATATCTTGTGAAAGCCAATTGTATATTGGCTTGGCTGGGTAGACCTGTTAAACCCAATTGGAAATTGGCTTCGATGAGCAGCCTGATAAACTCAATTGGTAGTTGGATTGGATATGTCTTGTTGTGCATTTTGGTCATGTGTGACCCTTGGTTGGACAGCCTGTGAAACCCAACTATGAATGCTGGCTTGGCTGAATAGCCTATGAAACCCAACAGTGATATGGATTGGCTATGTAGCATGTGAAACCCATCTGTTGGATTGGCTAGTCCTTAATGTAAATGTTGGCTTGACTATGTACAGTCTGTGAAACCCAACTGTGAGATGGATTGGATGTGTATCCTGTGAAACCTATATGTTTGGCTTGTTTTCCTGCAGCCTAATAAACCTAATTGTCTGTTGGCTTGGATGGACAGTCTGATAAACCCAACTAAAGGTTGGCTTGAATGTGTGTGTTATGATATGGCTGTGTGTGAGTCTGATGTTCCCTAGTTCCTTGTGGAAGCCATGCCCAGCTCAGGGGTGCCAGTTGTGTTGAGATATTAATGAACACAACAAGCCTATGGTTGGGTGGAACATTGCAGCGACATAGCTAATTGCGAGACAACTTCACATTCAAAATAAGTATTCTCTGTTATGTTATTTATGCAATGTATTTTCTTATGAACATGATGATTATGTTGAATTCTTATTAATGAATAAAATAGAGTTTAATGTTGATTAAATTTCCCTGCATTTGCATCTATGTATGCCTTGTATGTTCCAATGCATTTTTCTTATGATCATGGAGGCTAGAATCTTGGTTACAGAGTCAGTTTGCATATGACTTGAGTGTTTCTGCACCTTGGAATCTGCCTGTGGAAGACAGAAGGTAGGAGGTGGAAGAGAGAATTTGAAACAAAGCAGAATGTGGGTTTTTCGATTTCCGAAATCCTCCTGCGGAAGGAGAAAGGTGGAAAATAGGATAAAAGACAAGGCATAATGTTGGTTTTCTGCACCCAGGGATCCGCTTGTGAAAGGAAAAAGTTGGACAAAGAAAAAGGGTAAAAAATTCAAGGTAGAGAGTGTGTTTTCCACAGCTCGGAACATGCCTGTGGAAGGCGGAAGTTGGGAGGCAGAGAATAGGAAAAAGGTTCAGATAAAAAATTAGTTTTCCTATTGCCGAGTTCCGCATTGGACGACGGAAAGGCGAAATGCAAAAGGTGGAACATGGATAAAGTATTTTGTCAAAAGTTATGTTTTTGAATCTCGAGTTCTGCACTGGAGGGTGGAAAGGAAGAATGCGGAAGGAGAAAACATGGATTAAGGATTCCGATGCTTGTGACTTTTCTGATTCCTGAGTTCCGTGCTGGAGGACAAAAAGGCGGAATGTGGAAGGAAAAAAATGGATTAAGGATTGCGTCGCTTATGATTTTTTTGATTCTCGAGTTTCGCATTGGAGGGCAGAATACAAAAGGCGGAACATGGATAAATTATTCCATCAAAATTTATGTTTTCGATTTCTGAGTTATGAAGTCAGAAGGAGTAATGTGGTTTGAATGAATCTGTCACATGTTATGTTTCTGATTACTGATTCCATAACAGAAGGAGAAAAGGGGAATGCAAAAGGAGGAGGGCGGAAAGAATATGATCATTGTGAAAAAGGAATTTCTAGTTGCATAATGGATCTGTCAAGGGAGGAACGACTGTTACAGTGGTTTCTAAGCCTAAGCATGAATGTTGAGGAGTGGATTCATGACACATGCTGTGGGCTTGAAAATAGGAACATGGGTTCTTAGAATTTTTTTTTATTTCTGCATAATAGCAGGATATGGGTACGTGATAGATTGTCAGTGGTGAGAAGTAGTCGGTTAATTTGGGAAGTGATTGGCTCCACTTTTATTTTTGCACTATGTGCCTCATCATGCCATTGTTCCCATTTGTTTTGAAGCTCAAATAGACAATTATGCTCCATTTAGATCCTTTGTTTGAGAGTCCAAAGAATGGAAAAGTCTGCAATAGTCATCTACTGGAATATTTGCACCAAAGTAGTATGGACCTTACCCATGTCGATGAATATTTTTCCATATAAAAAGTATACCAATTATTAATAATTGAAGTAGATTGATGAGTTTTAATTCCATATCCTTTTAACTATTTGTGTTAGTCAAGGAAGAACTGATACTGATTTGCGAGAAGTGAAAATGTTTGCTTAACATCTTCATGATATTTTTTTTGAACAAACTCTTGGTAGATGGAAGAAAGGGACCCAATTGGGTTGGTAATTTGATCTAACAAATTATGGGTCTAGGGTCCTTAGAGAGTCGGTGAAACTTGGTAGACTATTTCTTGACAAGTTTGTAATGATTTGTTCTACACTTCTTCAATCCTATCGACTTTATTCTTTTCAGTCACCCATCTTCTATTCTTTTCTTTGTGAATTGCATCCAGAAGAGCATCAACTTCATGATGTTTTGGTATTGTGGGATCAAACGTAATTGGTGCTTCTATGGGGTATTTTGTGAGCTTTAGAGATACCTTTGACGAATTCTTTTTATCATTTTTATTTTTATTCTTTTGGGAAGCATTGAATAGAGTTGCTTTAGTTGAGGGAGTAATAAAAGGAGTCGACAGTGTGGTATATAAAGGTGTATTGGTCGGATAAGGAGGAGTAGACGATGTAGAATGGACAGACGAACTGGCGAGATGGTTGACGTCGGAGGAGTGGTCGATGCTGAATGAACGACCAATGCTATGGAAACGATTGACACTATAAGAATGATTGACACTAGAGGAATAGTAGACACAAGAGGAGGAGTTGAAATAGGGGTACTTATGATCTTTGTTGAAGGCTCCCCAGTAGGAGTAACAATGGAACTCGTGGACTGAGTGATCATCAAGGTGTCTTGAGTATCTGGTATTCTTTCATAAGTAGTTTGATAAAAGGGAAAAGGTGGAGGGGGAACTATAGACTATGTTGTAAGGTCGAATTCTAGTGGTGGCAATACTGGAATACCAAGATAGGTGGTGGATTCCTGAACCCGTTGCATGGTAACTATTGACCTCTAATTAGGAAATAAGTTAGGCAGGTTGGCTACAAATTGGTGAAAGTCAGGGTCTTGCAAAGTTTTAGATATAGTTGGAGGATGCTCTTCAATGATTGTCAGTGATAGGGGTAGTGAGTTGTCAAATACAGGAACATGATTATATGCTTGTGAGTCTATACGAATTTTTAATTTCATGGATCAGGTTAGTTTTACCTACATAAAATAAACTTGATTGGAAAGAACCTTATCAATTTTTTCATCAACTGAGATGCGGCTTATGACTGCATCCTTAATAATTTTCTCTACTTCCTAGTGCAGCTCCTGGATTTCATCTTCTGTAAGTGCTTGGAATATCATTTTTTGCTTATCTGCCCCTTTTTCTTTAAAGGTTTGTTGCTTGGTAAATATTTTCTCTACTACTATATACAATTTTTATTTGGATAAATTGGGCTCCAACTGTTGGTCATCTTGAAAGTCGTCATCCTATGTAGTCTCAACAATCAGTCTTCCACTACCTCCAGTTTGGTCAATTTTGGCACAAGTATGATAGCAAGAGGAATTCCTTCTTCTACAGGAGGTCCATAGATTTATAAGTATAACCCAGCTTCATAGGATTCCTCTTTCTTGTCGTCAGTCAATGGCTCATTGATGTTCCTAAGTTCTTCCCATCATAATGTTGTTCACCATCATTCCACAGTCAGAGAGCTAGCTTGCCTCGCCTCAACTCATTAGATGAGTAGCAGATAATTACATGGGCACCTCAATATTATATGATTTGAGAGAACCCAGGTCATCAAATCAGTGGGATCTGGATGCAGAGCATTGAAAACATAGGTTTTATTTAATTAATTCCTTAAATTCTTGGAGAGATGGACTAAATACAATATTATATGTGGAAGTTTAGGAGTGAGTGTGGAGCTACTAGACACTAAATGCAATATAAAATATAAAATATTTTCATTTTCATGGAAAATGCAATATTATATATATTTTCATTTTTGTGGAAGATCAAGAGTGTGTGTGATTAGTGAGCTACTAGCCCCATCCCATGTCCCCATCATCCGTGCGAGAGTAATCTGATCGTAAAGAAAGGAAGGATCAATTTAGGAAGATTATTTTTTTTAGCATTATTAAGATTTTTTGTTTTGTTTTCTGTATAGCAAAACAATATGAAAGTTGTTTGGGGTTTTATCTTATACATTAAAGTTGGTTTCACGTTAATCATCATCATCATCATTAAAATGTATCATATTTAGCCAAAATCAACTATCATTATCATCATCGTCAAAATACATCAAATTTATCCAAAATTCTAAATATAAAAATGATACAAAAGTATTATTTATTTTAAAGTTTAAATTGATTCATAATTTATTTTAAAATTAAAAAGAGTTTATAAATTTTTGTGTTCAATTCTGAATTATAATTTATCATGCATTGATTGAAATTGATTGCGTCCAGTGAGAAATAAGTGTAATTTCATGTGTTTTATACATTTGTGCTTAACATGGAATTCATATGTGACATTTTATTAAAATAATAAAATATTAAGTAAACAAAACTTTTACAATGTTTGTTCTAACTTAAATTATTGATGTTTGTTGTTCATTGTTTTCATTGTTGAGTATTCTTGCTATTCTCTTTTACATGAGCCATACTTTTTAACCATCCTATTAGATCCATCTTAATTCTAGATCTATCATGTGTTTAGAAGAATCAAATTCCTCTAGGTAAAAAACTTTCCTAAATTGTTGTACTCTAGAAATGATTTGCATCTTCCAAAAATTGATATTCTATTAATTATTTTATATATTTTGTAATGTCATTTACATAAGCATAGATCCATTGGATTTATCAAGCACCGAGAGGGATCCAATTTCTTGAAGTATAATTTTTTTTTTATCTTAAACTTTTTACATATCCAAAAAAAATTACACCCACTAAATAATCATGATGATTAAATTAGAATAATATATATGCACTTTTCATTAAATAATTCTCATTAAAACATATCTAAATTTTTTTAAGTTGACATGTTTTAATTTTTTTTAATTTTTTATTTTAATATAAATTTTGATTATGGTTAAAATATGTCATTTTATATAACCTTAAGTGACAACATCTCCCATATACCAAAAAAGCATTTCACTATTCTAGATAGAATTAAAAAAACCTTATTTTAAAAACAAAAAATTAATCTAAATAAAAAATAAAAAGAAATTAAATATTGTCATCACAATAATATCATCATTAAATATATTATAGCATATAAATTATGCTTCATAAATATCATCATTAAATATATTATAGCATGTTATGTGCCCCTTCGGGTTGGGAATTCTGTGCCCTTGACTCTAATGGTATTTCTGGTGGTCTACTCACTGGCTGGAATCCCTTGTCCTTTAGATGTAAATATTTTATTACTTGTGTCGGGTTATAGGTCAAAGCCTCTTTTAGAGGATCCTCTAAAAATATCTCCATTCTTAACTGCTATGGCCCTGTTGAAAGCTAAGCTTTCAAACCATTCAAGCATACATTATGCTTATACACAACCATCAATATTGGGAAGGGACGTCCAATCCGACTTTGCATTGTCTTTGGTAACTATTTATACATTTTGAGAGAGGTTGGAGCGATTGTACCCACTCCAACTACTCATTTGTTAATATATATTTGTCCTTTAAACTGTATAATTACATGATGACATTTAGGAGGTCAAGTAGCCCCCTCTACATCTCCCCCACGAACAAAACGTTTCTTTGTCCCGAAGAGAACAAAGAAATATGCATCAACATCCTGGGTCTCTGCTACTTCTGAAGTAGTCCTCACTGTGCATCAACCATGTATACCGGTCTACATAGGTAACTCGGCCGCAACAGCCACCAGCTTGATAGGAGAACACACATGTACAAGGCTCTATTGTGACTGGTTACTCTTCAACTTCCATCTTCAATCTGGAAGTAGTCCATTGAAGTCTCATCCTCTCACAATGGCAGTCGACTATCCACAACGAGGTCTTTCGGTCTAAAGCCTCACCCTGGCTCATTTGACCGGCATATCCATCGGTTCAGGCATGCGGGGCATTTTAGCTCTTCGACTTTCTATGCCATTTCTCTGTCTTCTAGTTTTCCGAGGTCACAACTGAGGAAAAGTTTTAACATTTTGATATTGAGGGGTTTAAGCACATTGTTAGCATGTCTCATTGGAGCGCTTTGTTGTGCAGGTGAATGATATATGCTTGAATGCCATCGTTGTCATCTTCTTCTGCCATGAGAGTTTAGATTTCCTGCAAGCTTGTATGTTTCCTGCTCATGTGCATGGTCTTGGTCGTGATCAACTACTTGTACTTTGACTGACTTAACATGACTTGAATTACAATAGTTGGAAAGAGACCAACCTGATTTACATAAAATGGAGGGGATCACCTGCCTCTATTGAGACTCACATTTAACCCCCTCTTGACTTCAAACTTTAAAGTAGAGACACTTATAAAATTTTGTGACTTAATCGACTTAACATAGACTCGAATGCAGACTTATTGACAAAGCTCCAATTACATTTGAATTATAGACACTTTTAAAATCAACCATCTTTGGCACTGACTAATTTTACAATAATCAGTGACATATATATAACGGACATAAATTTTTATATCCTTGACCAAAAGTAGCTTCGACCATCACACTAGGACTCGACCAATCACCATATTTATATATTTTTGCAATATCAACCATCGACTCAACCAAAATTTCCATGCCTATTACTATGTCAATTATTTCTTGAAAGAGAGTAGTGGTAGGGTTGACCCAAAATATATCATGCAATTGAAATGACTCTATTGTTTGTTATGTCAACTGATCTAGTTGATAGGTAAGTAGTGATATCTCCAAAGAAAACTGGGAAAACAAGTTGACAACCATTCTACTAGCAAGTCGACATGTATCTTATAGAAAGAAAACATTTGCATTATCAATAAGAGGGTGTTTGGATACATTCAGTCGACGCAGTCTTCAAGATGTTCTCAACCAATGGCTAGTTTTGTTCAGATCTCCTTGGATAATCGACTCTCCTTTTGTAGTCGAATGTGTGTTATATAACGAGCCTATTGGTTGCTTAGCCAAATTCACTAGATAATTATTGGCCTAGTAAATGACTTCATATCAATCTGGCAGGTGCTCATGTCACATGTAATCAATGTCTTTATCACTGAATAGTAGTAGAATGCTCGACTTGATTTCTTGATTAGAGACATAAAATCAGAATCCTGTTTAGTAGTTGGTGTCGACTGTTATGTTAAACCAATGGAATTGCTGCTCAATTTTTTTTCATTGACTGCTACCATCACTCTTTGGGAGGCGTAAAATAGTTCATTCTTCATTTTCACATGACAACGATGGTCGACAGACTGATTGTCTAGATTATCAATAGAATCTCTTAGAAACAGAGTACAATGATATCAAGTGGACGCGCTGTGATCAAGTCGACTACATGTAACATCATCATTTCATTTGGAGGTCGGCTCTCCATCTACGACTGGGTCGTTCAACTCTCAATTTAGCACATTTGTTCATTGTTTTATCGACATCACTTCTCAATTCAATCGTAATAGATAGAGTGTAATTGACATGTATAAAGTCGACGTCTTTCAGATTGGTCAACTGGATTCCATGGCTAGCAGTCGATATGATGAAACTTTTCAAAATTCTTTTCCTCCTTGAAAATTCTTCATACATGAGCAAGTAAACACTATATCAGTTCGATTCAGAGATATGAAGATACAGTGGTCTGTAGATGACACCATTGAAGTCGATAACATCTTTTCTCCTCCCTTCAAATTACAGACCAACGGAATCAACAATTGACAATATATATATCACTTCCATCTCCTTAGGATCATTGTTGGAATTTAGACATGAATTATTGAAATAATATCATGGCGTGTGCAAAGGGAATTATTTTTATGAATACTAGAAACCCGCCGCTAAAAGATTGATATTTTGAAATACAAGCAAGTTTCATGTGAAATAAAAATAAAAATCATGCAGCAAACCTACGCAGCTTGAAGCCGTGCCCAAGGAGGAGCCTCCATAATTGGATTTGACAATTTCTTTGATCTTAGAATAGTCTTCATAATGATGAAGTTGACCACAATAATACTAGTAGGAACAAAAATAATATTGCTGCACATTATCTCGAATACACTCTCAATATTACACGAACATGGGCATGCTTATTAACAATTTTGTTCTTATATCCAAGAGCACATGATCATATTTAATCTTTTCTTTTCATTTTTTTTTCACATCCTCATGATCTCCTTCAAGTTCGAACTACTCCTATTTTTCTGCTGCTGTCACCCAACCAAACGAGGATGGCAACGACGCCAGATGTTGAAAGCTAAGCTTTCACACCATTCAAGCATACATTACGCTCATACAAAACCATCAAAATTGGGAAGGGATGTCCAATTCGACTTTGGATTATCTTTGGTAACTATTTATACATTATGAGAGAGGTTGGAGATGTTGTACCCACTCCAACTACTCATTTGTTAATATATATTTATCCTTTAAACTATATAATTACATGATGACATTTAGGAGGTCAAGTGGCCCCCTCTGTAGGCCCTTATTCCCATAGGGAGCATTTCTGGAACAGAGTAGCCAATGGTGGTATTTTCAATCTCCCAAATATGATTGTGGCTAGTGACCTTAAATTTACTCTTACTGATGTGGAAATTTGGGGTTCAAATGCTCGTTTAGACCCCCTTGATCCTTTTTTCTCTCGGTTTATTGATCGTCATAAATTTGCGGATATAGCCCCTCTTTTCCTAGGTCCCACTTGGAGAAATGGAAGGGCTAGCTAGGAAGGGATTAGCAAACATTTGGACAGATTCTTGGCTTATGATTCTCTTCTTCCCCACTTACAGAAACACAACACTTGGGCTCTTCCCTCTGTCATCTCTGATCATTACCCTATCTGTCTAGAGAGGAATTCTATTCACCTTTTCCACTCCTATCCCTTTAAATTCAACCAAGCCTGGATTCTAGAGGAGTCTTTCACCAGGATTGTCATGACTAGCTGGCATGAGAATATTCCACTGGAGGATCTAGATGACATTTCCAGGATGGTTTTCAAGCTCAAAAGACTTATGGGGAAGGTAAAATCTTGGGAGAAATCACATAAAAATCTATGGTCCAAGCTCCTGCAAGCTGTTGATAAGGAAATTATTGTTTTATTGGAGGATTCCCCCTCAGGTATCCTCTCCAAATATGAGATATCCCTTCTCTTAGCACTCAAAAGTAAAAAAGAAAAGCTTCTGGTACATGAGGCCCTCACCTGGAAACTTAAAAGAAGAATTGATTGGATGGAATTGGGGGATGCCAATACTAAATTCTTCCATAGTTTTGCATCTACTCGTAGGAACTTCAATTCCATTCGGGCATTACAGGATGATGAGGGAAACCTACTTGAGGAGGAAGGCCAAATTAAATCCTTGGGTGTCCAAAATTTTCTGCTATGTTCAAAGATGATGACTTTACTAACATTGGAGACCAACTGAAGGTCATGAAATTGTTTCCCTCTTTCATCTCCAAAGAAGAGGGTCACATCTTCAGTTCAGAATTTACCATTGCAGAAGCTAAAAGTGCTCTCAAAAGTTTTAAAAAGGACAAAACTCCTGGTCCTGATGGATGGAAAGTTGAATTTTTTCTCTAGTTCTTAGACTTGTTGGGAAAGGATCTCCTTGATGCTATGGAGCTCTGCAGAAGGGAGGGAAGGGTCCATTCTTCCCTCAATTCTACCTTTATCACACCTATTCCCAAGGTTGAGAAGCCCTCCACTTTTGCTGACTTTAGACCCATTTCACTATGCAACCTGGTTTACAAACTCATTGCTAAAATCACAGCCACTCATCTAAAACCCTTCCTGGATAGCTCTCTCTCTTGTGAACAGTTTGGGTTTCTTAAATCTCGAAGTATTATGGACCCGGTAGGGATCACTCAGGAGGTCCTCCATTCCATAAAATCTAATAAACTTGAAGCTCTTGTCCTTAATCTTGATCTTATTAAATCCTTCGACATAGTGAATTGGACCTTTGTGAGACTTATCCTTTTGCATATTGGTGTCCCCCTCTTGGGAGTTATTAACTGGATTATGGGATGCTTAGCCTCCACAAACTTTGTTGTCCTCATCAATGGAACTCCTACCAGCTTCTTCTCATCCTCTAGAGGCATTCAGCAAGGATGTCCCCTCTCTCCTCTTCTTCTCCTCCTGGTGATTGAGGGACTCAGCCTCATCATTACGGACTCTCACATTCTAGGGAAAATCAAAGGATTGCAGATAATTCTCATCTTGCAGTCACCCACTTGCTCTTTGTGGATGATGTTATTCTTTTACGTATTGGGTCTTTATGTGAATGGTAGGCTTATTATGACTCGTTGAAACTATTTTGTTAAGCCTCTGGTATGTGTATTAGCCTGGAAAAATCATCTTTCCTTTTCAATGAGACGGATGTATTGATTTTGGACATCATCTCTGCCATATTACCTTACAAAATGAAACACATTGATGAAGGTTTCAAGTATCTCAGATACTTTCTTCGACCTTCAAACCATGGAACAAAGGACTAGAGATGGCTAGTCAAAAGGTTTGAAAAAAAATAATTCTTTGGTCCTACAGACTCCTAACCCTGGGAAGTAGACTCACACTTATCAGGACCATACTTACTATATTTCCTATCCGTTGGTTTGCACTTGCAAAAATTCCAAAGGCTATTATAAATTGTTTAAGGCAATGCATCTTCTCTTTCCTGTGGGGCAGTAGTGAGGGTCGGTCCAAAATGCATTTGGTTGATTGGCATACCTTATCATTGCCTGTGGAATATGGCGGTTGGGACATTAAAAACCTCAAGTGGTTTGGAACCTCTCTCGGGCTTAAACTTTTTTGGTATGTCCTCAACAACATTGTAAATTGGATCCAAATTATCAAATCCAAATATCTTAAAAAGCTGTCAGTGGAGGAGTGGTTGCGCAAGCACTGTTACACTGTTCGAGGGACCTCTTTCTTTTGGAATGGCTTTGTTTTCTCCCTCTCCTGGATTAGCAGAGAAATCGGTTGGAAAGTGGGAAATGGTGTCCATATCAGGCTGGGTGTGGACCAAATTGTGGGACTCAACTCCTCTTTCCTGCTATCTGAATATCTCAGATTATTCCTCGAAGATGTTGGTCTTCACACCTTGAGAGATATTATTTTTGAGAACCAAGCAGACTCGAGAATCTCTTGTTGGCTATTCGCAAAGGCTTTAAATATGGGTGGTAGGTGGAAGGTTGAATGGGATGACCATATCAGTGGTCTCTCTCATGGTGGTATCACCCGTTATGACTCCCCTGACTCCTTGCAATGGATGCATAACCAAAAGACTAGCATTGTCTCAGCAACTCTGTCTTATGATATGATTGTTTCCGCTCATGCTGCTCTCTCTAGTAACAAAACTCTGCTGAAGATTTCAAATCTAGACATCCCATTAAAAGTCAAATGTTTTCTATGTATGGCTCATGCTAAAGAATCGTATTAACACTTGGGATACTCTTCGTTGAAATGGCTGGTAAGGACCAAGCCAATGTTGTCTTTGTTTGATTGCAGAGGAAACCAACAGTCATATTTTTTTTAACTTGATCCTTTATGAAAAGATTGCTTCATCAGCTTAAATGCTCACATAATATGGAGATTTGTTGGTCTTACTCTTCAATCCTGGCAATAATTGAGGCTTGGTAGTGGAATCCTTTAGCCTCCTCACATCTGCCACTTTTTCTTCTATGGAATATCTGGTTAACCCAAAATTATGCTCTCTTTGAAGAAAAAAGGAAGGAATTGTCCCAACCTGCCTCAAAATTTCAGATCAACTTTCTTTGTTTCCATTCATCAAGAAAAACTCAAATGCGAGATCAGTTGGGCCACCGCCTATCCTCCATTACCCTCATGGTTTTTTTATGGCGCTTCACATAATTCTATTGGTGGTGCTGGTATTGTCTTGGATATCAGTGAGCAACATTCTTTCTATCTGAAATTGGGATGTGTTGAAAGCACAAACACTAGAGAAGAGGTGTTTTCTCTATGGACTCTTCTTTTTTTTGCAGTAGATATTGGCAATCCTTCTCTTTCCATCTATGGGGACTCCTATGTTATCATAAACTGGGCAAATGACAATGCCACTCTTCCTGTTTTGAATTTAGATGGATGGTGTGAAAAGATTAAGTCCCTAAAATCCTCCTTTCTCTCTTTGGAGTTTCAACATGTCTATTGGGAGCACAACCAGATAGATGACTATCTATCCAAAGAAGCACTCATTTTAGCCATTGGAAATTTGTCCTATTCTGAGTTTTTCGATGGACATATGATTGGGGGAGGTGAGACTCATATTTTCTGAGAGTCTCATGCATGTTGTTTTTTATTGTGTCTTCTAGACACTTAGCCTTTAGCCCTAATGATTTTATGACTTCAGTCTCCATGGATGAAGTGAAGTAAATTTTTTTTAGTCAACTCCTCGAGCACTTTTGAAGATCCTCAGTCTGCTTGATGGTTTGTGCTCTCGACAGACGACTTGTCAATCTTCTTAGTGAAAGTGGTTTCTAGGGCTTTCGCACTCTTGCTATGATTTCTATTTGCATGTTTTATATCCTAGTATGTTGATATTGAAAGATCTGATGGTATTCATTGTTGATGTAAACATTACCTTTTGATTCATTTTGAATATCAAGGCTAAATATTCTTTCGTGTTGAAAAAAAAATTATAGCATATTCTAATAGTAGCATTATAAAATATCGTAAAAACAAGTTGACAAAAATTTTACTTTTATATTATTTAGAATGGTTAAAATCTAAATTTTTCTATTTTATAAGTATAATAAAAAATACAATATAAATATAAAGAATAATAAAAAATCGAAAATACAAATATTAATGTATAATCTAACATATATTTCATATTTATGTGTAATAATAATAATAATTATATATTTTTATTTATAATTTTCTAAAATGTTAACTTTTATAAATATAAAACAAAGATAATTCCATACATAATTTTATAGTCAATATCAAAACTGAATTTTTGCAAGAACATGGTGTCATGTGAAACAATAAAGGCACGGGAATGATTTACACAATTTCCTATAAAAGAAAATATTATATCTTATCATTTTAATTGGAACCTTGCAGCAAAGGGGTTATATTTTTAAATAAAAAATGATGCTGAAAGTCTTGAAATAGTGATACATTATCTAAGTAAGTTTGATGTATGTGAAAACTTTAAATGTTTTGATCCATTTTAAATTGACCAAAATTCACGTTGTGATGAATTTAAATTTTCCCTAGTATTCATATATGGTTTAGTCCTGGAATTTGAATAAAAAGAGAAAAGATTGTTACACAATTAGCCTACTTTTTAATATAAAATTTTCGAATAAAAGGTTGCCATTTTTTGACATATTTATCCCCAAGACATGATTATGACCTAATATGCATAAAAGGTCTTTTTGTTTGGAAAAATTTGTTTAGGTAAAATATATTTTCAAAGAAAAAAGATTTTCGAAAATATCTTTTTCAAAGTAAAATATATTACATTAGAATTTCGAATTATCAAAATTTTAACTTGTTAAACCTTAAATATCGAATTTAAAAAAAAAACAACGGATTCAATTTAATAATAAAAATCCTTATCATATCATCAATACTTTACTTTTTTGGATTGGTTAGAGTTAAGATCTTAGTCTCATCATAAGTAATTTTTGGATTGGATACAGAACATACTGGACCCATCCTAAATATTTTTTTTGGATGGAAGAATGTGACATACATGGTGCCACGTGTCATTGATTTGGCAATGATCGAAGAATCTACGAGACTGTGTAGTGGTGCATCTCATGTGACTCATGCACATATCATTGTCCCACATGACATGTGATTCATTCATTCGCTTGCTTTATCTTTTCCATTGTCCAGTCACAAATACATACTTTAATTCAATTCACAACTTAAAGGCAAAAGCTAAAGGGATGGCTAGTGGTCACAGGGCGTAACATTGAAGACTATTTCAAACTAGGAAACACCACAACATATGGCACGAAATGAGGGTCTTGCTCCTAGACCTCAACGAGATTAGTTCCTTAAGTTTGGTTTCTAGAATTGTTTCATCAGCCAAATCGAGCATAAACAGTCTTACACAAACTGCTAGTCTGCGATCCTAATTCTTATAAGCTGTGGATAGGTCACATCAATGCCCAAAAACAGAAAACTAACGACTTCGATGGTGACTAGGTGAGAAGGTCAAATTGCCAGTGCCACGCATTTACCAATAGTTTCTTGGCATGATCGCACTTGACTTGGATGGTGACTAGGTGAGAAGGTCAAATTGCCAGTGCCACGCATTTACCAATAGTTTCTTGGCATGATCACACTCTCTGAATCTCTAGCTCATTGCCATTGCCAAATCTCGATTCTCAGAATCATCATGATAATTGATGAGTGATGACTCTCGTCTGGATGCAACAGATATTCGTCTGGCAGTTGACTCTTATCTAAACTTTGCACCATTAAATATGATAAATAATTCTCAACGAATATCTGTTGCATCCAGACGAGATTAATAAATGCTTACCTAACTCTGCAACTTTTAACTTACTTCGAAGATAAATTCATTTCGTCATTGCACGCCAACTGGTCATTGGGTCAGTGGTAAGCCCAATGCCATTGCCCATCACCTTCCATGAATTCATAGAGCCCTTCGCAGTTGTGCTAATACATTTTAATTTCCTGCCAGCCTCTAGAGTCTACAACTAAAGATCATAGTCTACATATACTAGCTTGAAAATCTATTTAAAGGCACTTTCTCATACATTTTCTTTCAAGATTTTGTAAGATACCTGTTAGACCAATTCGTGAGCCGGTTGGTTGCCTCAACTTTTAGAGTCTCAAAATTATTTTGGCTCAGGTATTTTTTATACTGTAGTTTGTATTTTAATGTTTATTTCTTTGGAGTTTGTTTTAGCTTCCTGAGGCGCTTATCTATAGAATTTTTTATAAGTATTTTACTTACTAGTACTTTGCCTGTTGGTTTCTACGTATCTCCCATACAATGGCCTCCCGTCTGCTCATTTAGATGTTTCCAGTTTCCACAATTCCATTAGGATTGGTCGGTATTTCAATTCGGTGAGCACAGTCCTCCCTAATACCTATTACCGTGTGCCACCAGGAGAAGATACATATATGTTATTTAATCAATTAGCTTGGAAGTGAAAGCCTGTTGAGCCAAGCATATGCAACAATGAGATAATATATGTGCAGACATGTATAGTTTGAGCATTTGTCCCTTCTGCATGAGGTTAACAAGCACAAATCATTTTTGTTGTCTACTACACAAGGAACAAACAATTGTTCTTTGCCAGTTTACATGCTCGAGGATGTTTCCACTAGGAAAAGCACAGAGAGAGCAACACCATTTGGTGTTGCAAACTGGGGAAGATGCATGTATTGTTTGTCATATGTGAAATGAACTAGTTGAAAATTATAATCCTAATGGCAATGGTTCTTTCCTAGATTGTGTGCATCACCAACTAGCTATTGCATATTGTGTCACCCGTGGCTTGCTGCCCACGTGGCTTTCCTAATTCCCAATACTTTCCTTGTCTTCATTTTTCTTTGCCACTTGAACACTCAGACATTGAAGTTTGAACGTGATAGCATAACTATTAATGAATCCTAGAATGACAAATGGAGAAAGAAGTGGAAGAAGGATTGACTTGACCATAAAAGTAAACTCACACAATTCCTGTATGGAGTAGCGTAATCGACTCCTAATATTGAAAGTTGGGGAGTCCTTATCCAAGAATCGTCATGTCAATTTCAAATGACACTCTGCTCTTTCCTTCTTACAATGATTTAGTGACAGAATGCATTTGGCATCTTGTTATTTGTAGTTTAAGTTAATTGGTATGGAGGAATGAAGGTGGGACCAACTTCTTAACTAGTTTTATAGGCATTTATGATGTATGGAAACAAATGAAAGCCAAGAAGCCTCTTCCATTGGGCTAAACTCATGTTTTCAATGATGTAATCCCAAATGTTTTGAAGAATATCAAATGAATGGAAGGAAAATATGTTTTCTTATTAATTTGTTAGAGGAATTCGAGAGAAATATGTGTTTATTGATCAAGTGTAATGAAAATTTACAATATTTTGATGTAATTTCTAGTTGATATTTTAAAATTATAAATATTTGGAAGGACATTATTTTATTTTCACTTTTTTTTAATTGAAGGGTAGACTTAATTTACAATTTTCAATTGAAGTGCAATTATTTTTATAACCTTTCATCCTTGAAGTGTTGGATAGTTGCATGCCCTTTCAAAAAACATTAAGACCAGCCCTTCAAATTTGACCACTGGCCCCAACTAGGACCGGGACGCTTGCTACAAAGACCGCCATAGAAGACAACTCACACACCATAAGCAGAGGAGCACCCGGGGACAGGGTGCCACCACCATAAGCGCTAGCTACAAAAACAGAGCAGCCCTTGACATTGCTTTGAGCTACAAGAAAAAATGTCGCCACTACCAAGTTAAGCAATGACCGTTGTCGCCAAGCCAAACTGCAATATTTGTCGCCTCCATGGCTCTAAGGTACTTACTTATTGGGGTTGTGGTTTACTGGAGTGGCAAACTAGTTCGAGTGATTTGTTGTGATTGCTTAATGAAATATTGCACAACTCTATGAGGTAGATGATAAATAATTTGACGTGGTGATAATTTTTTTATTTATTTAATAACATAATAATAATATATATTGACTTTTTAAATAAATTAAAATACTTAAAACTAACATAAATCTATTTTAAACTTTAGATGATAGATGATTTCACGTGGTGGTATAAAAATAAATAAATAAAGTTATTTAATAGCATCATAATAATATATGTTGACTTTTTAAAAATTTAAAAAAACTTAAAACTAACCCCAAAAAATCTATTTTAGACTTTCTTTTAAAAAATATTAAATTTATTTAAATTATTAAATTTATAAATATATAAATTTTTTATTCCTATAAAATTACACCGTTCTACTTCATAATTATAAATTTAAAATATATTTTAAATAAAAATATTAAAAAAAACCAAACCTTTTGACTCATAAGTTTTTATACATTAATAATAATAACAATAAGCAATAGACAAAATGTATAGAAGTTTCTTTATACATTGATAAATATAAAAAAGTGCCAAGATGCATCTCATCCACGTCGTGAGTATATATAAAAATTTACAACCGGGAATCTTGTTAAGAAAAAATAAATCTAAACTATATATTAATGTTCTTAAACTTAGGGATACAAATATTATGTTGTTTCTTCTTTTAGCGCTTGGCAGATACATTTTATACTGTGGAAGAAAAATATTGTTTAGTTTTCCCGTGTAGCGTTTAGATAGTAGTTGTCAATATACTATCCATTGGGATGACAAAATCACTATACAATGTAGTGACTTTCATTTTGTTTTCTTCGAAGGAGGTTTTTTTAAGGGTATATTATAAATTTTAAAACATAATGATGAAGTTGTTTTTATATTAATGTTGTTAACTTTTACTAATTCGTTTGGTTAAGATGTGGGTTTTGTTTGTAAGGCGACCCAAGTTCAATACCTATTATAATTTAAGGGATTACATGGAATATAAATATAGAAGAGAATGCATTCAGATCAATATACGTGAGAAGATACCAAAGTAAAGGAAACAACAACAATTATTATATTATATTATATTAGAGGTAGAATATGTATAAAAGTCATGGAACTATATTTGAATCACGACTCACCAACCTATATATATTGTTTTACATATAGTTATTCGGTTACAAAAGTAGTCATGTCTATTTAAGTGACTGACTGTAACCACTCGACCGACCCAATGACGGTCGGTCGAAGGACCTAGTCGGCCAGTTGACTAGGCTCCTCCAACCTCTTCCCCACCAACAAAACTTTTCTTCATTCCGAAGAGAACATGGAGATGACTAAAAGATGGATTAAAAGAATGTATTATTGTTGATTATGGTTGTGAACTGGTTGATGTAGCTGATGGATCCAGACTGATGCATGCTTCGATAATGGTTAGAGCTAAATGAGCGAGTCGTCCTTTGAAGCCTTCCCATGTATGCAAAGTTGTATGTATATCCACACTCAAAGCAGTGAGATTCGATAGTTGACTGGCTTTTTCAACAATGGAGAGATGTTTGATGTTACAGAGTGTTAACACCAAAAATTGTTCACCTAGTTCTTTGTGATCCAAACCATAATCATACATCATATTCTCACCATTATTTCCTCCATTTTGACCTTCACAGGTAAAATTCCACCAAATATGGTCCAAAACATTATTATTCCTTCCCCCATAAATGAAGGGAAGTTGAGCATTTATTGTGACTTATCCCCGCTCTCTCCAAAAATGACCAAAAACCCTAAAATGAGAAGGGTAAAAAACCATGGACAAATACCATGCACAATAAAATACCATGGGTAATAAAACCTTGGATCATCCTGTAAATATTGTGAAGGTCTTCCCCAAAACACTTTTTTTTAGTCATACTTTTTGTCATTCATTCATTCACTCTGGAACCTTTCACCATTATCTTCCCATTATGCCATATCAATCCCACGATATATGTTGAAATTGCTCCATACCCATTTGGATCCATTCCCCCTATTTGAAAACCACTAGTGGAAACGACTAGAGACCTAAACCGTGGAATCGCAGGACCATTTCCTTAAGCGACTGCAGTGGCCCACTTTAAAGAAAAGTAGCCTATTGTTGTTACCTTTTGTTAGTTAGATAATAAAATCAAAATCATAAAAATATTTATGTTCTTGTTTATTGTCGGTTGTTATTGTAAGTCAAGGTTGAAAGACACTTTGCGCCATGAACTCTACCCTATGATCCAGTTGATCTAGGGTAGGTTATTTTGCACGTGGTAGTGGAGAAATCCACACTACAGTTTTGGTGACTCCACTCGGTCAATTCTTTCGGATCTTTTTTTTGAAGGTGTTTCTACTGGTTTTTTATACTTGGGTACCTTCAATTGTCATAGATCTGACCCCCTTGCGGAAGATCTGAGCCAGACTTGGCTCAGTGCCTGCCCCCTGGCCCAAGCCGAAAACTTTTTCTTCAAAAATATTCACTTATGGCTGGATCACACTTATATGGTAGAAAACTACGACTAGGTCGCACCTTTTTGTTCGATAAGCGCGACCTAGGTCATGCCTTCTGCCCTGATAAGTGCAACTTGGACCAAAACTCTAGATCGCACTTGTCCTGGCTCTCAGAGCGACCCCAATCGCTACTATGACCCCATTTTGTGCGACTTATCGCGCAAAAACCTATGTTTTGTGCGACCTAAGTTTGTCTGCTGATTTTCTGCCTGGATCGTGACTGTTTCTAGTTCTGTCTGACCCTGATTGCACCTGTTCCGTTGACAGGTGCAACCTGCAGTTTTTCAGTTCTTTTCAGTGTTTGAGACCCTTTTTCCATACCTTGTCTATGTTCTACCCCTTCCCAGCCTGTTTCTTTCCAGATCTGATCCATTACAACCCCCTGGTTTGTTTTGTCACCCTATTAGCCTTGTATGTAATCCCCCTTAGTCGAGCTTAGTAGTTGAGACCCCCTATGTGTTTCCTACAATTTGTTCAGTTCCTTATGCGCTCATTTACTTGTGTACATTTTATTTTCTAGAAGAAATAGTTATTTTGCATTATATTTATTGTCATTTACTGTTATTTATCTACATTTGTATCTCAGTCGTAAGATCGTTGGGGTTTATACACATCATGTGCACACATCTCACACCCTAAAGTAAAACACTTGGTTCATGACCCAAAGATAGCCTAAAAATAACTTAACTCAACCAACATTATATTCTCATTTGAGGACCAAAACAATATTGCAGTTAAGTTAGGACATTGGGGATAGGCATCCAAATAACACCCCTTTGTCACTTACATATGAGACATAGTTGTTGTCCGTTAAGGTACCAAAATCCTCTTGTACTTGTTGTCATGGTCACGACTAGTGTGTCGGGGGCGCGGGGGAGGGGGGGGGGGGGGCGCTCTGCGGGAGTAAACCACAACGAAGGGGTTCCAAAATTCAGGGTAGAATACCACACTCCATTCTGTACCAAAGGATAACCCTTCATAGTCCTTCACATGCATGCCAGAGTATACCAAGTGTCGAGGGCCAAAGGGTTGAAGTGCTAGGAAACCACTCTAGACGTGTCATGAACGAGGTATCCTAGTTTCCATTCTATCTAGGGCTCTTGTACCTGAGGTCCCTCTCAGTAGCGGGATTCTCTTAGCCTATTGTTCTTCCATTTCATATTGTTTGACTAGGATTTCACCACCCTGCAGAGGATACGATTTGTGAGGGGCTTCCAACTTGTAGCTAGGAGTTTGCTTGTACTCATACCCCATAGGTTAGTGCATCATTTTATTTCTAGGTAGTGCTTCCTGTTGGCTTTCTGGCCACTTTGTTGTAGACTCGCCTGTTGTAACATGTTGTTGCAGTCTGGATTTAGTTCTTGCTTTTGGCCTGTGATCCACCATTTTTATGATCTCCTTCTACACACTCGGTTGTAGTTGGGTTTTTGAACCTGTGTTTGAAACTCGTGTGCCTATATTTATTACACAACACACCATCACTTCATCATTTCTCCACCACGCTACTCGCATAGACTTAGGGGGAAAACCCCTCAGTTCGGTTCTTTGAACCGCCAACATCAGATCCATATTCAAAGACATTCACCACCTTCAGATCCATACACTGCATCTAAGTCTGATTCAGATTCCCATCAATACAAACCTACCTTGTTCACTGCCCCATCTAGCCCCATGGCTGGTGGACCTCCTAACCCCTTTTAGGGGTATGATTGATAGTGGACTTGTGTCAGTTCCACCCATCAATCCGGGTATCCCTTTTATCGGACCTACATGTCATGGTCCTAGTGGGACCCTTGCCACCGCACACACTGCTGTTGGTACACTAACCACTAGTGGTCACTAGTACATGTGCACATTTTTCCCACGGAAAATCGTTGCTATTGCAACACTTGTGCATTATTAAAATGACGAACATGACCCCTTTTTTTCATGGAAACACTTTCGTCATTGTAGCAACACTTTCCACAGTTTGTCTCTATAGCGACACAACATAAATGAAATGTGGGTTATTTAAAAATCAAACGGTGTCGCTATAGTGACACTTCCCCATCTCTATAGCAACACTTCCATCATCGCTATGGAAAAACTTGGTTGTCGCTATAGCGACGGAGGCACATGTAAAAAATATGTTTATACCAGCGATGTGCCTTCACTATGCAATGAGGTACTATCGCTGTAGCGACGGGGTACCGTTGTTGTAGCGATGAGGTTCCATCGTTGTAGCGACGAGGTGTCGTCGTTGTAGTGACGCCCATTTGTGCAACTCACCAATGTGCTTGCTATACTAGTGATGAAAATTCCATCACTAGTATAGCAAGCCCGTCGAATAATTACACAAATGGTTGTTGCTAGAGCGACGCAGCTGTTAATTTAAAAAAAATGATGTTGAAAGAATGCCCTCACTACATCTTGTTGATGTATATGTAACTTCGGAATGTATTCTTATATGTATTTTATATATTGTAACCTGATGTTTATTCTGGGATGTTTCTATTATGTATTTGAGTCATATTGTCTTACCCCGATGTTCCGATCGGGAGGATTATTAATGTAAACAAGTCTTGTCAAGTCATTAGGTAAGTCCCCACAGTTTCGGGGCACTTGGGTTATTATACACTAATTAAGGTGTAGGCTCAAGTAAGTAATTGTAAGTTAAGCCTACATGGTTGAGTGCACTTCAAGTCAATGGAAGAATATAAATAGAGAGTGAGAGTCTCTCTATTTATCACTTGTGAATTACATCACTTGCTCTCTCAAGTGTGGCGCAACTTTGGAGAAGGAAATACTTTGGCTTGACAGAAGACAGAAGGATGCTGTTGTGTTGGGAGGTCATCTTACTATTTTGGGTTTCACATCTTGTGGTGATACTATCTTAGAGGAAGTTGAGGGGTTTTCTCCATTTATGGTTTCCCCTACCAAAACTCTTTGTGTCTCTTGTCTCATGTGATGTGCTTATGTTATTGCTGTGCTTGTTATTCTCTCAGTGAAAAGATCCTAACATAATGCTAGCTTAAATGTTGAAAAACTAACATGGTATCAAAGCTAACCTGAGAAGAAGACATTGTGTAGCTACAGGAACTAGGGCTTCCTATTTTGTGGATCTTCCTCCACATATTTTCAGCAAAAGTATGCTAGGATGACCCTCCATTGAAGGGTGCATCTTTCTGTCGATGCGGAATTCAATTTCAAGCATTTTCAGTTTCGATGTGGAAATTAGGGCTTTCTACAGAAGAGGAATTTTTGAGTGAGACCAGCATAGGGTTATTCTCCTCATCAAAACCAAAGTTTAGAGACCTGGATCAAGAAATTTGGTTGGGTGAAACTCCAGGAAAGTCAAACCCTAGTTTGACCCTAAGCTAGGAGAAACCCTAAATACTAAAACTACTACGTTTTGGTACAGTCGCTATATTCTGATATTGGCGAAGGCTCAAAAGCTAAAAATTTCAGGGGCCGAAGATAAAATCCTGATGAACACTGTGTCCAAAGCTCCGCCTCAGATTCGCTGTATTCTGGGAGATATGATCTCTCAAAGTTAGGGTTCTAGCCTCTTCCAGAAATCATCCATAAACAGGACACCTGGGGAAAATTACAATATCTTGGGCTACAGAGGTCCAAATGGAATTCCTGAAGATTTTCTAGAAAGGGCACGGACTTTAATTTCTGTGATCTGAAGATCAGACTCAGAAGATGAATCAGGGACACGTGGCAGGCCGTACAACTTCGTTGTTCTGAACAGTCTTGTAACAGGTCACCTTGGGAAAAGGATCATAAATCCTAAATGGTGAAACCAATTCTGATTAAACCTACGGTTTTGGATCAAGGACATGCGAGGTTACCTCAGTGCGAAATTTAATACATAGAGGAGTAGTAATTTTGGAGATATCACAGAAATAGTAACAGGAATTTCTGCAGAAGAAATCAGAAAATTAGGGCTTCCTGTTCTGGGAGCTTCCCTCCACTGTTTTCAGAAAAGGAGTACATTGGACAGCTCCATTTGAAGAGATATATCTATTCATCCAATCAGATCTGAAAGATTCAAAGTTTTGAAAATTAGGGTTTCTGCGACAAACCCTAGATCAGCAAACTCCGGGACAAGGGCGGACACCTCAAATCGGTAAGATCTAATCCTTTGCTATTTCCCTTTGAGGTTCTCATTTCAAAATGATCAGCTTGATGATAAGCTTGGTGAAGTTGACAACTTCCAAGCATAGAAGTATTTTATCTCTCTGGATTGGACACCTACATGAGTATAGAGGTTCCAGTTTCAGAGGGAGATGAGGCCAAAGAAGACATCATGCTCATGCTGCAGAGGACGATGAACCATCCTAAAAGAGATCCAGACATGAAAGTGAAGATTCTTCAAGCGAGGATGAATATGTTCTGATATCAACTCTCACAGGTAACATTATTCATGGAAGTGATGATTGGCTTATAGACAGTGAGGCTTCCAAACATATGACGGGATTCAAGGAATCTTTTGTGAGACTGTCAGAACATGAATGACTAGGAGATGACTACCAATGTCCAATAAAAGGTAGTGGGGAACCTTCATACAAGCTATACTCTGGTAAGTCTCTAACAATGAAAGAAGTATTGTTTGTGCTAGGATTGAAAAAGAACCTTCTCTCCATTTCAGCATTGATGCAAAAGGAATGCGGGCTGCATTCATAGATGGTCAAGTCATCATGTGACCAAAAGGAAAGACTATCGATGATGCGGTAGTGATTGAAGAACAAGAAGGAGGCATGTACAAATTGAAGGGCCATCCAGAACAATCTTTAATCCATGATACGGTAGAGCCAAATGAGCTTTGGCATAGAAAACTTGAACATGTGCACTACAAAGCAAAGTTGTTGAAGGTCTTCCAGAATTTCAAGCTATTTGAAGGGAAGAACAACTTGAAGCAGTAAAAGAAGCGGTGAAGAATGCAGAAGTGGTGATGGCCACCTTGAATGACCTCCCAGGATCGTGGAATTCATTCATTCAAGGAATGTGTTCCAAAAGGAAGTGATTACTTTCATCAAACTTTGGGAAAAAGAAGAAGCTCTACCCATAAGAAGAGAAGATAAGACGGGAGCATTTGAAGATCCGGCTCTCACCATCCAAAGAAGATTCCTCAAGCAATGAGGAATATGAAGAACTCAACTCTTGAAGAACCTCTTATCCACCTCAGCATTTGGATAAGAAACGATGCGACTATGAATGAAGAAGAC
>LPNX010186711.1:71067-112852 GCA_001517045.1 Pseudotsuga menziesii
GCGAAAAGATCCTAACATAATGCTAGCTTAAATGTTGAAAAACTAACACATCTAGGTCATCATCTTAATCAACATTCGTGAAACATCTAAGGAATTCATATTCCTTTTTCAAGCAATTATTCTCTCAAGTGAAGTCTCACATTGATCCAAATTTCAGAGGGAATATGGTCTAAATTCGGATGTATGAGTCATAAAAGCATTAAACGGAGAGACCACCCTCTCTCATCCATAGTAATTGACAACTCATGGTTTTGTTCCATGGTATGGATTCAAGGCACATTGTACCTCTCTCATCCATGGTATTTCACAACCCATGGTTTTGACCCATGGTATTGCCCCAAGGCACATTGTAATAATGTTATAAAAAGGCTCTATGCCTTCTCAATAAAGCATTCAAGGATTTTTGACATCCTCCACTTCTCTTTTTCTATTGTGTTATTGGGTTACTAGTTGTGAGTGTCTTTCTAAGTATGGTTTGAGAGGTGAGGCTCAAAGAACTCTCTTTGAGCCTCACCCCTCCATGTGGCCTATATACTTTATGTTTCATTTTCTAAGATATTCATATCCTAGATCTCGCTGATGTGTATTTCTCATAGCTATCCATTATGCCACCTCTTCTTCTCCTCTCTCGGCATCCAAGCCCTTCGGATCTCATCCCCCAAGATCCGGATCAGTGGTATCAGAGAAGGTACGCTCTCCATGGGAATGAGGGTTTGAGCATGTTAGGATTATTAATCCTCCCTTGTCCAAATTTGGTCATATGTCCAAATTTGGTCATATGTCTAAATCGGGAGTCCATCTAGTCTATTTATAGTCATTAGCACCATTGGGTCCACTTGGCCCAATTGGGGCACATGGTTCAGTTACTAAAGTGTGGGGAACACTAATTGAGGCTTACTGCCACTAATTGCACTTAATTGCATCAGTTTAGGAGCCTCCTAGATCAATCCCTACAATTTAGGAGCCACTGGGAGTGCCGAAACCAACCAAGGTCAGTTCAATTCAGTTAATGACTAGTCAAGCTAAGTTAGGAGTCAGTTACATTCAATTCTAGTCCTCTACATTCAGTTAGAGCTAGGTTTACATGACTGCATTCAAGAGGGGCGCATTTCTCACCTACCACAGTCGGTTAGCCTTAGTCAACACTGAATGTAACACTTGAGTTGTGTTTTAGAGCTCTGATGAACTCCAGTTATGGTTTAGACAAGGTCAGTTAACCATTGAGTCCTCTAATAGTGATTTAGACAAGGTCTTAGTTACCTACATTCAAGTAGAGTCTATCAATTCAAATTTCCTCATGTGGATTCGAATTTCATGTGGCTATTAAATCCATTGTACTTCATTGTAATTATAATCTGATTACTTTTGATTAATGAAAGCATTCACAGCTGCAAGCCATTTTTGCACTGTTTCATTCTTCAATTGTTGAGTAAATTGTGTGATCTATTTTGTGAGTTGTGTGTTTGTCCATAGATCTATGTCCTCAATTTAATATGGTATCAGAGCCTCGGCGGACAAGACACCTCTCCTCCTCAAATCTCCAGCTGGATCTTTTTTTGAGAAAATTGCTCCTTCCAGTACTGCACCAGAAGCGGAGAGTTTAACACTTAATATCCCAAGTTAGGAAATTGTTGATCAAGCTTGCTTGATCAACTATGCTGGGTGTGAAGGAAATTCCAAAAGTGCAGACTGTCCACCTTACTTTGTATGTTTGATTGTGTGACATGTTATCAACTTTTCTTATAGCATTCGCTACAAGCAACCCTTTCTTCTCACTGCATTTGCTACAGCAACTCAGTCCTTCTTACTACATTCAAAATGGCTCATCCAGTGGAGCCTCTCACTCCCTTCAACTATCACCAGTGGAAGGAAGATATGGTGGTAATGCTACGCACCAAGCAGCTCTTCAGACTCATAGAAGAAACAAAGGCAGAGCCAGCTTTAGATAAAGACAAAGAAAACTACATGAACAGGCTTGATGAAGCCCATGGACACTTGCTCTCCTCAGTCTCTAGAGATATTCGATTCCACATCCAAGAATTGAAGACTCCCAAGGAGGTTTGGGACACGCTTGCCTCCTTATTTGATAAGTAGGATGAGATGAGGATCCATCGGCTAGAAAATGATTTGATCACTCTTAATCCATCCAATTTCGAATCACTGAATGAATTCTTCACAAAGTTCAAGAACCTGATATATCAGTTGAAGCAATGCAAAGTGGAGAAGGATGAATATCAACTCATCCTTTCCATTCTCACAAAGCTCAATGCAGACTACTCAGTCTTTGTATCCACCTTCCAAATAGTAAGGCTCACTACTCCAAATTGGAAGAGGCCCACTCTTAATGCCTTCATCCAATCTCTTATTTCTGAGAATGATAAATTGATCCAAATGGGGATCATTCGATATTCCAAAGATCTAGCTCTGGTTGCAAGAGGAGATAAGGTAGCGAATGGCAAAGGGAAGCAAAGGGATGAGTCTCCTCTGAAGAAAGAGTAGTCAAAAGAACCCTCAGGTTCAAAGAGAAGCAAGAAGAATGGAAAAGGCAAGGTCCTCTGCTCTTACTGTGGAAGGGGATTTCATTCAGAAAGCTCTTGTATGAGAAGACAACTTGATGAAATGGCTCTTCTTTTGAAGAAACATAACATTTATGTACCTGCTAGTGCAAGGAAGGATGACTCTGAATAAGAATAAGATGAAGAATACCAAAGAAAAGGCCATGCACTGAAGGCTTGCTACACATCAACACATGTCTTCCTCATTGATTCTAGAGCTTCCAACCATATGGCTGCATCCAGAGAATCATTCTCTTCTTTTCAGTCCTTTGATGGTCCTAGTATTCAGATGGGCAATAAGAGTAAAGTCAAAACAAAAGGGAAGGGCTCTGTCAAGCTTGAACATGGAAGGTTCAAAGATCTGCTATTTGTTCCCTCCCTAGCTTCAAACCTGTTATTTGTCTATTAGATGACCCATATTGGATCTCCAAAGCGAGTGATCTTTGGTCCTGACTCAGTGGAGATCACAAATATCTCTATTGGGAGCATCATAGCAAAGGGTACTGCAAATCATGCTTCAAAAGCATATGAGTTCTCACATTTCATGCCTCCTTTAGAACCAGTGCACTCCAAGCAGCCACTTTCAAGGGAAGGTAAAATCATTGCATCTACTTCTTTTACAGCTTCTACTAGTATTGCAGATCCATCTTTATCAGTTTATGAGATTGAGATTCAGGGTGACTCAGATCTAGATTTAGTCCCTACTTCCAAACTGGAAGCTAGGAAGATGACTGGAAACTCACCTGACACTTAGATAGGAAAGACCCTTGTGCTATGCCATGCAATCTTACCTCCTTCAGACAGATGCAATAGACTCCCTGTAAGATGCTATATGGAAAGGGCTCAGTCTCACTACATTCAGAAGAATGGATATGATCATACACCTCTTCATTTAGCAAGAGACAAAGGTTACATTCCTCCTTCCTTCCATCATCATTTTTGGAGAAGAAGGAGAAGTCTACATGCCAGGCCCCAGAATACTTGTGCATAGCACACCATGCAGGTTGCTTTGCTACCTCACAGAGATGAAGATTGCAGCAACATATTTTCAAGTTTTTCAAACTTGAGACCTGATTCTACTTGCTTAGATAGAGGGGGGGATTTTTTCCCATGTGTTTTTTGCCCCAGCTCCTTGTATTAAGCAGTTATTTTATTTTACTTGATGTAATGGGTGACCTATGGTCTTAGTTACCGGGGCCCACAGACTGTCCAAGTTAGCATTCAGGGGGGGTGTTAGGATTATTAATCCTCCCTTGTCCAAATTTGGTCATATGTCTAAATCAGGGGTCATGTCTAAATCGGGAGTCCATCCAGTCTATTTATAGTCATTAGCACCATTGGGTCCACTTGGCCTAATTGGGGCACATGGTTCAGTGACTAAAGTGTGGGGAACACTAATTGAGGCTTACTACCATTGATTGCACTTAATTGCATTAGTTTAGGAGCCTCCTAGACCAATACCTACAATTTAGGAGCCATTGGGAGTGCCGAAACCAACCAAGGTCAGTTCAATTCAGTTAATGACTAGTCAAGCTAAGTTAGGAGTTAGTTACATCTAGTTCTAGTCCTCTACATTTAGTTAGAGCTAGGTTTACATGAATGCACTCAGGAGGGGTGCATTTCTCACCTACCACACTCAGTTATCCTTAGTCAACACTGAATGTAACACTTGAGTTGTGTTTTAGAGCTCCGTTGAACTCTGGTTATGGTTTAGACAAGGTCAGTTAACCATTGAGTCATCCGATAGTGATTTAGACAAGGTCTTAGTTACCTACAGTCAAGTAGAGTCTATCAATTCGAATTTCCTCATGTGGATTCAAATTTCATGTGGCTATTAAAGCCATTGCACTTCATTGTAATTATAATCCGATTACTTTTGATTAATGAAAGCATTCACAACTGCAAGCCATTTTTGCACTGTTTCATTCTTCAATTGCTGAGTAAATTGTGTGATCTATTTTGTGAGTTGTGTGTTTGTCCACAGATCTATGTGCTCAATTTAATATAGCATAGTTTGGGTTCAAATATCTGTAGATATTTCCAGCCTCTTTTTGCCACACTCGAATTCCATTGCTGGGCCATACACTGTAAGCATTACAGTTGGTCCTCAGGAAATACAGGATATCCAAGTTTCAAGAGGAAGTTTCATGATCTCTACAACATCCGATTTTGCTCTACAAAACCTTGGCAATCTACGAACTGAAGATGAACACATCTCTACAAATTTCGAACTGATACTGCAAATTGCACAGAGAGTTTCAGAGGCTCTACCATATCTCATTGGAAATATATTTTCGTCATCTAAAATGGGTATTTTTTAGTTTTTGTTTACCTTCCTGGTTTGTGAGATGTGCTTGTTTGAAGCAACCTATGTTTGTACACAGTGCGACCTCATGTATCGAAACTTCAAACAAGTACCACAGACTCCATGGAACATATCAAAGGATCTACCATAGCTCATTTGAAATAAATTTTCGTTAGCTAAAATGGGTATTTCGCGGTTTTTCATCTGGATCTCTGGTTTGAGAGATATCATCGATGGTATCAACATGTGTCTGGAAAACCAGTGCACGTGCGTCCCTTGAGATTCGACAACCATTTTCTCACTCCTTGGGCCACCACAGAGAAAGTATGTTATATGGATGGAAAGGTCTCTTCAATATCTCAAATGGGTCTTCAACGGAATTCAATTTCATCACCTGCATCAAAATATATGAATGGATTTGCAGCGAGACATCAACTTCACCAAAGACCATTTTTTTTTAAACTTTTATGAAATCCTATTGTAATCATGGTTACGGGTTAACCACAGAAAACCCATGGTTATGGGTCAACCACATAAAACCCACGATTATGTATTGTAATCATGGTTAGGGGTCAACCACACAAAACCCACAGTTATGGTTATGGGTCAACCACACAAAACCCATGGTTAAGGGTCAACCACACAAAACCCACGGTTAGGGGTCAACCACACAAAACCAACAGTTATGGTTATGGGTCAACCACACAAAACCAACGGTTATGGGTTAACCACAGAAAACCCTTCTCTTCATTGGCAATCGACACATTGTAATGATGGGTCTCTTTTTAGTATGAAATGATGGGGACCATCATTTTCTAAGGGGGGAAGAATGATCCAAATTTCAGAGGGATTATGGTCTAAATTCGGATGTATGAGTCATAAAAGCATTAAATGGAGAGGCCACCCTCTCTCATCCATGGTAATTGACAACTCATGGTTTTGTTCCATGGTATGGATTCAAGGCACATTGTACCTCTCTCATCCATGGTATTTCACAACCCATGGTTTTGACCCATGGTATTGCCCCAAGGCACATTGTAATAATGTTATAAAAAGGCTCTATGCCTTCTCAATAAAGCATTCAAGGATTTTTGACATCCTCCACTTCTCTTATTCTATTGCGTTATTGGGTTACTGGTTGTGAGTGTCTTTCTTAGTATGTTTTGAGAGGTGAGGCTCAAAGAACTCTCTTTGAGCCTCACCCCTCCATGTGGGATATTTAATCTATGTATGTTACTCTATGCATCAAATGTTAACAATTTTGCATATTTAATCTCCTCCTCTCTCGGCATTGAAGCTTTCAGGGTCTCAGCCCCCAAGATCCGGATCACACATTGATCTACTAACTCTTGGATTTTTGTCCCTCTGGTTTTTTTCACTTTGATCTGAACTCTTTCCTTGCTATGATATCAACTCTTTCTTTCACTTAGGAATGTTCCTAGGACTCATTTTGATTGTTGTATGAGGATTAAACTGGACAACATGCCCATGTTTGCTTCAACCATTCCAAACTATGTCAAACTCCATTATATTGTCCAAGACTAATGGGCCTTCCTTTCAACCCATCTAACTCATATAGAGTGCCATCAACTAGTAAATAGATTATGAAATGGTATACATCATCCTATTTATTAACCACTTTCTGTTCATCAAAGACAAAAGGATATGGTCTATAAACATTGTTGTGAGCAGCATGAATGGATTCACTATTGTTGATAGAAATCCTTTCATATTTGAGAATTCAGGGCCAATTACATCATGTACTAATATTCATTTGCATATATAGAAATACTGTAATAATTCACATAAAAACCTCATAGTTGAGACCTTGACAAAAACCTTGCCCAAATATCCGAGCTTAATACATCCACAAAAATGTCTATTTCTCAAAAAATGACTGTAAATGGAAGTACTTTGCTAATTATTTTAAACAGATTTTGACTAGACTGTAATGATCGATTAAATGTTTCTCATAAACTATCTATAAAAATATTTTTTTGTTCTGAGAACCTCTAGTTAGTATACCACTTAGCTTCACTTGTCCATGATATCAGATTTAGCTTGCCCAACTGGTAGAATTTACAAATGATTTTTGAAATCTCTGAACATTAGTTGTCTACATTTAAAACTAAATTAAAGGTGTACCATTTTTTCAATTTCGCAACAATTTTACTGATAAATTGCAAGCAAACATATCAGAAGAAACTATATTAGGGGAAACCCAATCTGGAAAAAAACCTTGCATGGAAGTGCACTATGCCATATGTTTCCTTGTGCCATAAGCTAATACAAGGAAAATTGCGGAGATGTGCTCTTCAGTGGAAAATATGGCCTAGGCACTATGAAAGACAAATTCTTCTTCCTACTTCCTACATGGATCCGCAACAAGTCTCTACTCTAAAGAAAAAAATAAGGCCTCTAAGCTGTTTATTTTCTCCACCAACCAAGAGACCTAAAAGTTTTGTTCTCATGTATGGATGATTATGAAATTCCAACACTAACAGTTTGAATCCTAACAGCCACATCTTGGGTTGGTTTTGTGGCAGCAGATACATAGAACCGACTACATTAAAGAGACTTGACCCTTTATCGATCAATACCTAAGTAATATGTGATGCATACTATACTAAATCAGTCATCATCCAATTAAAGCAGTGTGCTTGGTAGCATATGCCATAGATATTGACAAACACTCTATCTTCTGTAATGGTAGCAAGTAGAAGGGAACCTAATCAACAAATGTTAGCACATATTCTGATGATAACAAGACATGTTTATAGAATAGTTGAACAATAAATTTAACCAAGACAAAGAATAAGTAGAACTTACAATCGAATTATACATGATTGCCACACGTCCTGACACATCTACTGCTAGAATTATCATTGCCCGCGCATTTGGAATGCAAATGCTAACAATTGAGAGTCACAGACTACAACCACAACCAAGTGAGCATCAAGAATGAACACCTTAGTTTATATGATGAATGAAAAGTACATGGAAGTGCATACAAAACTTTCATTTAATTGTATTTTTGCTATGGCAAGAGAATATGACAGAAACTAAACCTTAGACAAGAGAGTCGACGTGAAAGCAAGGGTAAATGCACTCCAAATAGGAGGGTTGTAGTTCGCAGTGTAAGATGCCACAAATGTCCTTGCATGTATTTTCATTAAATGTGTGACAAAAAACACAAGTGATTCAATACATATAAATGATCTCAGTTTATATCTCAAAAAATTTGCATATCAAGACAATGAGACAAGTATTTCGTTGAGGAAAAATATTGCTTTAGATATAAGAGCCTAAATATATAAAAATATCATGCACCCAAGTGTAATTGACATAAAATTAACTAAAGTTCTTCATCAAAAAGGGGTAAAAGTAAAACATAGTATACAACTAATAACAAACAACTTCCAAAATAAAAAATGGAAGGTTCTACCATAAAGAGGCTTGTGCCCATGACTAGAAAAGCCACCTAAAGCTTTATCATTTGTCGATGCATTTCTTCTAATCTTAGTAATGCTTAGGTTACAACTGTCTAGAAACAATGGGCAAAAACTTTTCGAGACACCGATTATATTAATGAATCTACTACGAATGATCAAAATCAAAATTTGAGATGCTACTACTTCTATAAAACAATTCAAAAACCACACTTCCAGTTTCAATCCCAACCTTATTCCTTAACTAGAAAAGGACAAAATTGACAAAAAACCCACTACTGATAAAAACAACTTTACTATCTAAACCAAAAAGTGATGGAAACCAAAAGTAAAGCCACTAGACTCTAATGTTTTCAAAAACTGCAGTAAGGAAATGCAGGGGTTATATACAGGACAATATGAGAAATTTCTAACATGCTTATTTCTGTTATGATTGCCATACAAACACCACGTCAAATACCAATGTAACTGAAATTGATATCAAAAAAGTGATATAAGAAAAATACAATCATCTTTGAGCAGTGTGTTCTTTGAAATATGCCACCATTCAGATTCAGGTAATGCTTTCATCTACCTTGGAAAAAGAGCCAGGAGAGTTTCTATAGAACCTGACATGACCATGGAATAGTTTCAACAGTGCATATCACCACCAAACCACAACTACCTGATGTTGAGAAAGATAAAAGATAAAACTAGCAGCGTAAACTGTGTAAAAAACCTATTATATAAATGTAATTCCAAACAACATCCTAAAAAGGTGAAGCATCAACATGGAGTAAAAAGTTGCAAACCTTTTCTAAAATTTTGGTAACATCGATCAAGTAGAATCCGTGTATTGTTAGTCCTTCTCTTCAGCCATGGAATGTCCAATAAATCCATGAAAGGGAAAAAATAGTCTACACCATTACAAAGTCCTCAAAGTTCAAACTTTCAAAAGAGACCTCTCTAGAATCTCAAGCTAAAGTTGACGCATAAAATTTGTGCATATGCCATTGACAAGTTTGGCAAAGCACAATTATTTTATGTTCTCTATACAAAATACCAGCCTACAATATCAGCATTTTGATATCTTACTTTCCACCTGCTCAATATGTCACAACTCATAAAATCATAGGTTATCACTTGATTGAAAAAATCTGGTCTTGCTCAACACAAAGAATGATATTATTCTTGAAGTTTGATCTTGCTATTGGAAACAAAGCTAAGAAAATTTATGGAGCACATCATAGAAGAGGATTGCAGACACCTTTAAAATCAATAGTATTCATGTCCCTAAAAACTCATAATATTCATGTAGGAAATTACCAAGTCTAATGATATAATGTCTTTGTTTTTTTTGGGGGACCCATGGTCCCAAATTCAGATTTATGCTTAATTACGAAGAAAATGCTCAACCTACAAAGAGAACAACAAATGTATCAAAATATATGCAACACTACAAGATACTGAGACATCATATAATGTACTAGATAATTGTGATGAATAAATTTCATCTAAATAAAGAACAAGAAAATTCTATTGAGTTGAAAGCTACCAACCTTCCTATCACCAAGCATTGGAGTCAAGTTCTTGGAACCTATTTCTTGACAGTAGCAAAACCACTTCGTGGGTCACTTGTTTTCCTACAACAATTAAATACATGGGCAAAGTAATCGATTATTATAATCATATATCAGTGAGATAATGCTCAAACTAAAAGTATCCATGCTTAAACTAAATAGAATATAAGCATACCCTGGTTTAATTTGACCACGAAGAACAGTATAAGGATTATGGAGCTTATCCTGAATATCACACATTTTTTCCATGGACCTTAAAGGGGTGTCCTCGGTATTCATTTTCTTCAGCTTCAAATCCTCCATTTCATACGTTTTTCTTGTTTCATTTTTCTAGGTCCTTTTCCATGGAACTTATGCGACGGTTTCCAAAATATTCCTTAGGTGTCATCTGCAAATATATATTGACATCAAATAAATTTCTGATTTCTCTGAACAAACATTAATGAATTAAACTGGGAGATCAGCATGCCTAAATCATAAGACAATTGCTAATTTCAAGAAAAGAAACTTACGATGTGACCAAACTCAGCTTAATGGTCTAATTGTATATCTTTTGGTCCATCAGTATCTCATACTCCAACAAGTTTTCTCTTTTTCTTATCCATATTTCTTCTACCCCATTCCATGGACTCTTTCGATGCTCCCCTTTCCTTCAATAGTTGCAAAGCCCCTGCCAAACCCTTTCCAAGAGAAGCTTCTTTAATTATATCATGCGTTAGCACTTCCTCCTCTTCTTTTGTTTTTAGATCACTGGAATATATATCCATTTCTTTCACCTCTGTCCACCCACCTATCGCTTCTCATCTTGATTGACAAGACTTGGACACTCATCGTCCTCTTTAAAGACATCTTCAATTACAGGTTTATGAGTGTTTGGTTCCACAGGAACAAAATTATAATTATAAAATAATGAGATAGTACAAAGCAATATCATATAAAAATCAAAGACCTATTATAGCTATAATGACTACAACAAAACCCTTACAAAATGAAATTTAAGGATCCATTATCATTATTTCTAACATCCTTTCATTATCCAGACACCTTCATTAATTTGAAAACTCCACACAAATTCCTTTATCTCTGTAAATACAAATTTATTTTCCTACACATCACTTGATTATTTTCTTTGATGATTTCCTTTTTCCTAATTTGCAGCTACTGCTAACCGAGCTACTGCTTGGGGGCCAAACGCACTTCTATTTTCTTCATGCTTTTTCAGTTCTGCTTGCATGTTCTTAGCTAATGACTTGTAAATATATTCATCCTCTCCACCAAAAACAACATCTCCATCTTCATCTACATGCATTGGATTTGTTGAATTCTCATCTTGAAGCCCTATGGAATCTTCTGCTGCTTTCTTATATGCATTTTGATATGCAATTTTCCTGAGTTCAACTTCTGCCTTTTCTGCATTTCCATGGAAACCTTTCTTTTTGTATCATACCTGTAACCAAGGTACCCAACACCCAATATAGAAGCAATTGCTTCTTCTTCTAGTACATCAATGCCAAACTTATCCTTCTTCCGCAATTTTCTTCTTCTTCTTAGGTTTCTTAAATTGAAGCATTTCCTCTGGAGTATAATAATAAAAAATAATTGATCCTGGTTGAGCGAGTGACTCTTCAGTTTGAGTAGTCATAGTTGTCCCTTGTAGCCTCTTGCATATCTGAAGAGACAGACAATATTACACAAACATAAAATATAACATCAACATTCTACATATTGGAGAGAAAAAATTACACGAACATAAAAGGTGATATCAGCATTCAACTACACATTAATCCTCCCTAAACTAGTGTGCTTGCAATATTAATATATATATATATATATATATATATATATGAAATCTCAAACATGATTAGCAAATGTCTCCTTAGTAGATAAACAACAAATAAAAAGTAGGATGAGGTGGATGCAAGACCTTTGACAAGCCACGAGGCTATTATATCTAATGCAGTTAGGTGTCCAACTAGTGGCCCTCAGGTGTCTTTCAGCAGGTATACACGCAGGTCTAATGTTCTCAGATAGCTTTTCCTTATAGGTTCAAGGATATTTTAAGGAGAAAAAATCAATTCCCAAGTTCACTCGTCTCTCATCATTCTTTAGGATAGTTGAAAAGGGGAAATGACTCCATAATCAAGCCAGAATTAGAAGTTGTTTAATTAAGTTTGGAGCAATCTAGTTGAATATTTCATAGGTGTTGGTTCCAAAGGAGTTATCCGATGGATGGTAAAGGAATAGGGTAATTTGGGTTGAGAAATTTTCCCTCCTTTCCTGTGGCAAAGGTTTTTAATTTCCCGTTTATCTTTTGAAAACAAGAAATATTGGAAAAAAGCAACAGATAAGGACCCACGTGAGATGTCAAAGAAGATTCATCCAAAAGGAACAAAAATTACCATAGTTTGCAATAATCTTCCAGAAGGATGAACAAAGGGAGGAAACATAGTAAGAAAACAAATAAAATGAAATGAAGCATTTAGAATATGAAGAAATTTTACAATACAAGAAAGAAGAGGATGAAAAAACAATATGAACTACTCTAGAAATGGAGCTTTCAAAGTCAATTATAGGGCATCACATCCAAGATCAACCTCTTCAACACAATAATTATAGTCATGCTCCTCTATGGTTTTGAATTCTAGGAAACAACATGATTCAAGTCCACTGGGCTCAAATGAAGACAATACAATTTTGTATGTCATAGCACAACATTCAATGCATGTCGATGATGATCCAAGAAAAGTTCAAAGCACATCCTTTACACCTGGAGACCATTTCCGGACTTGTCCCTTCCTTCATAGAGTATGAACTCTTGGGTATTTTGCTTCAATGGATCAGTACCCCTATCTTTCTCTCTGCTGCTTAGAGTTTCTTGCTTATACAAGCCTTGCTAAGCAGCTTTAGTGTTTTTTTTTCTAAGGTCTATAGGTTGCTTCAATCTGTGGCCTCCTAACCACCTCCCTGCTTTCAAGTACTCTCTAAATGATCTAGGACACCTCATGTTGTTTAAACATGACTTAAACAGGGTAATCAAAGAGGAAATTTATAATTTTACAGACAATACATCCAAATCACTTGGATTGCATGTACTTGGGGTCTCAAACCTAAGATGGAGTTCTACTTTGAGCACTTCTTGGAGTTGACAGATGGATTTATTAGAGTTTAGATTTTTATTCGGAATTTAGAGTTTTTCTCGACAAGGTTGTAGGATCCTGTGAACTTTTGTGATATTGTATTACAAATTTTTAATACAATCCTTTCCTAATAAGTAGAAAGCATGAAGTCTCAACAACCATAACCAACTAGTCACTTAGTAGTTTTGTAGTATTGAAGCCATTGGTTATTTAGCTACAGACTTACCAATTATATTTCCAAATTATGTAGTTGATAGAAGTAGTTCCATTAAGAAAATCACATATATGTTTCCTACCATAAAATGCTTATAAAAAATATGACAACTAGTGTACCTCATCTAGTTTGTTATGGGCTTCCTCATTTATACCCCCATTTGATCTATAGTTAAGCCCTGAAAATAAAATTGCAATTTTTTCACATAAACTTGATACAAAACCAATGCGGAAGACTTGAGTATCTTAGGAAAAGTGTGAACATCTTAAATATCTCAAAACTAATACATCAGAATATCAAGGGAAAAAATTACCTCATACTTAAAAGGCCCATCATATTGAGGAAGAATCAATTTCACAGAATTTATATCATTTTGAAATCTATCAAACAACCAAAATAATGAAAAGTTTGTAAGCTAAAGAATAATAGTAAACACATCAGAAAAATTCCTACAAATGCAAGGTTCAGGAATACAGTGAAATAATAGTAAACACATTAGAAAAAAATTTGCAACAACTAAGTTGAAAATATTATAGACATAATGACAAAATATAATCATTACTTCCACTCTGCAGTGCCTTTTCTTCCTCGTCACTTTTTGTGTCCTCCACATTATCCTGATTAAACCAGGCACCCATATCAAACACAACTTTACATGCAATGCTATAAGTTCAATAATAGTTATAATTAGAATAATTTGAGAAATAAAGAGATCATTAAAATATAAAAGGCCATTTATGTAAGCCTGAAGAGGTTACAAACCCGCTCTTCAAAAATCTTGGCCAGACGTGCAACCTTTTCCCTTTTAGCACTTTTATGCTCCTCAATTTTTCTACTTTTTTTTTTAACAAGAACGGTTATGTTGCATTAATCAGCATTCTGGCAAGCCAGAATCAGAAAGTTACAAATCTGAAGGAAGTTGGTGACCTCTAACAGTGCTGCCAACCTTCTTGTGAGTGTCTTGGGAGACAAATCCCATCTGCGTCTAGAGCTAATTCGAGAGAATGACAAAAATTGCTTACATGAGTAAACTCTCACAAACTGTGAGCAAAGTAGAAGACAGAAGCAAAGCATTAAACCGAGTGGGATGAAATTTGCCCCTTAAAAAAAGGATCCAGCTTTTTCTGAGAACCTAAAGAAATGCTGGAGGCCGCCTCCTTTTCTCTACGCGCTTTATTGGACTTTCGCCCTCGGGTAAGGGGTGGAGACGGGACTGAAATGTCTTCAGGTTCAGAAGTTTCCACAGAGCCACTAGAGGGGACTGAAACAGCCAGACCTGCTGGGCCAGAGGGTTCAGGATCTGAAGCCCGAATTTCCCTGGCTACTACTGATTCTGGGGGGGCGGGATCCTGAAGACTTTCGTTTGCTGGAGGATCTTCCATAACTGCTGTTGCTTCTGGATCTAGGGCTTCATCTTCCTTCAGCGCATCAAAGCTGTTTTTATTTTCTAGAGTTGCCTCTACTGAATGAGTGGACTTCAGAGCCTGGGCTGGCTCCTTTCGCGTTGGCTGCCTTCGCCGGTTAGTTACTGGCTGAAAATCAACTTCTTTAACTGGTCCCGCTCCCTCAGAGGCTTTGGGGCAGCTTTTTGCGAAATGACCATAAGCATGGCACTGGAGGCACTTAAAAGGTATCTGCTCGTAATCCAGCTCTTGGATATGGCACCATTCTCCCAGGGAGAGCTGAATGGCTTCCGGAAGTCCTTTTTCAAGGTTAACCTCAACAAAAATACGAGCGCAGGTAAATTGGTCCCCTTTCGGCACCGCACTGTCCAAGAACCGCCCAAGCTTATTTCCAATGTCCTCCAGATATCCTTTCCCCCAGAGATGTAAGGGAAGATGAGGTAGCCTAACCCAAACAGGGGCTGCGGTGATCTCAACTCCAGGATTGAAATCAAGAGTCCAGGGGGCTAAGAACAGTCCCCTCGACCCCATGAAATAGGGTCCAGATCTGAAAACTAGATCACGGTCCTCTTTCCGCGAGAAGCTGAAGACAAAAAAACCCTTGCCTACTGCATGCAGAGAAATGATTCCATGCATCAGCGGCTTCCAACGGTCTTCCATCCAGGCCTCCACCGTTTTGGGGCTAGGCCATAACCCCGTAAACTTTCCAATGAGGGCGTTTTCTGCTAGATGGAGGGAAAGATTGCAAGGCTCCTCTGGGGATAGCTCCAGAGAAGGAATCTTCTCCATCTTCTTAACAAACTTAGACGAGAGAGAAGGCTTGGCTTTAGGACCTGCCGAGCGGACTAGAGCTTTGAAAGCTTCCAAAGGATCTTCTTCCTTCTCATTCATCGGATCTGGGGCCATCGTAGCAGGGCGGCGACCCCAAAAGACAGGAGAAAAAACTGTTTCAAAACGCATGCAATGGACGCTCAGAAACGCCGATCCACGGCCCAACTCAACATTCGGCTGCTCCACGATCCGCGCCCCTGCAAACAAAGAACCAGAGAGGCGGCTAGGGTAAGCGCCTCACTCTCTACTCCTTCCGATCTCCTTCAAGCTTGCGTGGACCATTCGCGGATTTCCTCAATCGAAACTTCAAGCGAATGATTCACTCCATCGAGATCATCCTCGATCCATCGCCCCCGGCCGCGCGATTCATCTCCTGGAGTTTCTCTACGGCCGCGCCTCCGTCTCAACCCTCTGCATCATATTAATCTCGAGGCAATTTTTCTACTTTTATTCACCCATGATAAAAAAATTTGACCCACCTTCCGACTTTGTCATCACTTTTTCCTCCATGATTTTGCAAAATATTAAAAATGTCATTAATGAAAACATTGTAAACAAAAAAAATATAGGATCATAATCCATATCACATGCAGTTGATCAAAATAACAGAAACCCAATATATTATTGAGTTGCATTTTCTCTGTAATTAGGTTATATGCAATTATCCACCACTATCTTTGCTCCTCGATAACTAGTACACTACAACTAATATCTTGGTGATCAATTTTGCAAATCCATAGTTTCAACATCGGCAAAGTCTGCTCAATAGAATGGATCTCAAAGGATGGTACAAAAACAATAACAAGAGTTGAGATCAATTAAAAGAATAAATATATAGATTTATTCAAAATATAAATTGTGAAAAGGCCTAATATAATTAACATTTAAAAATATAAGTAGCACTAAATTGGTGTAGGAGCAGCTATCCTAAGCTCAACAAAGGTATAAAACCAGGCATGATCAACATCGGACAAAGCATCATTTCAAAGTTGGGGATATGATGTGGCTGGACTTGAGTAAGTGGTTTAACCACAAAGATGAGTCTCCAGGTCCATTGTTCAACGACCACACATTTTGGTAGTCAATATCCAAGATGTTTCAATCCCTTTAAACTTGCTGATATTTAACAAAGAACTTTCATCAAAAGTTATCCAGGAAATAAATTCACAAGAACACATAAATCACCATATATCCCATTTTATCTAGCTATTGATATGGATTGCTAATATTCTATTTGTCAGTATAACCGCTGAAGGTCTCCAAATATGACATGATCGAGTTCAAGGACATTATCCTCTAACTACATAAATGATAATTGAAAACATGAAAATGGATTCAACCATTTTATAACATGAATTAATACAATCACCTTTCCTATTTATGGGAGCTTGACTAGGAAGTGCATTAGAGGATCATTATATTCCTCAAATGACATGATGGAATCAGTGGTAGCTGGATTTGTACTAGCACTCTTTAGATTTATTGTTGACAACTTGTGACCATTTTTCTCTAGAAGCTCCACAATCTTATACCAGCACCATGCTCCATGCATAGCTCATGAATAAATACAAATGTACTCCTCTAGCTTTATTTTCACAATTGATGTCTTTATTTTCCTGTGCTAGGTTTTCATAATCAGTGTCTTCTAATTTTATTAGCTAAGCATCCACTTCACAAACTATCCTTAACACTATAGTATGTTCAAGATCCTGAATTTCTCACATGTAAATTCTTGTCTTTTTTCTTTTATTTTCTTAAGCTTATCTCTTTTCTTCTTAATATAGAGAATGAAATATTTTCAATTTGCCACCTATCATGTCACTCTAAAGCTATTGTAATACAATATCCCTGGTATATATCTGAAGTAATTAGTAAATAAAATAAAATTCTCAAGTGATAACTAAAAAGAAAATGGGTCCAACCTGTTAGCAACCAATAGTAATACAGACCAGCTAGGACCTCTCAAGTGCACCTCACATGACCAATACTTTTCCATTGCATGAATTAATCTACAACACAACTGTGAAATGCATGTAATCATAAGGCCAAGTATTTCAAGTAGTCCATAAGACCAATATCACCCATACTGATATAATAAGAGGAATCGTGGAAGAGTTGCACATCTTTCTATAGGCCTACAAACATCCTTTCCTTGGTGAAGACCTGGCCACCTCCAACCAATAAAGAGATGTGATCTAGGTAGTATACATATGAAATACATGAAGGAAATATAGGAGAGCAAGATAGAAGGAAAGAGAAGGTATGACAAGTAGGATTTCATTATCTGTTACATGGGTTGTCAAAGCATTCCCGAGCTCATAATTTGTTTCGGTTTTGTTTTTCAACCCAATGTGAATACTCCATATCAAATGCAACTACTGCTATTAGATCTAAGGAATAAATTTAAGTTAGAAAGAAAACATATGCTATTGCGAAATTGATCATTAAATTCCATGTTTATTATGAAAAATATTTGTTTTCTCTGATGCAGATAGCCATAAAACAAATTATGCATTGATCATTCAAATTCAATGTGCAATTGACATCCACAAATTTATATTTACTGCAGAAATATAAAACCTAAGAAATAAAAGAATCTAATTGGAACATACCATAACAACGAAGGGTTTTGATTTTAATTCTTTTGACGCCCTCCCTTTACCTTTTTCACACAAGTGTGCCCTCTTCAAGCAAACAAAACCCTATGTATCCAAGTGACCACAAATTAGTTTTCATGGTAGCATGTGCCAAAGGGACAGATAACAAGCTCAATTAGCATGAGGGAACAAAGAAATAGACCAAATCTAAATAATTTTTGAGGTGATATATTGCACTAAAATTTGGCCAGCCACAAGACAAACACTTGGCCTATCAAGCTGATGACAATACACTGCTCATTGACTAGAAACGTGGTCACAGCCATAGGAAATAATAAACCCAACTATTTTTTCTAAATTCAAACTAAAGATAGACAATATACTAACCTTACCTATCAGTGGGTAATTCTCAACTCTATTCGTGCAATGCATTTCCAAACCCCCAAACACTTAGAAAAAAGAGATCATTGCGCTCTGCAGAGAAGGAATTAATTCATTTCCAAACGACCCTAGTTTGCGCAATGCATTTCTCTGTAGTTAAGAAATTTTCAATTTTTATGTGCTCTGCAGATAAGCAATTTTCAAATATTAAGTGTTTTGGTTGATGTTTGAACTTACTAAAGACATCTCGGTCTCCTTTTCGATGGTCTCGATCTCCTCTGGGCGCAGAATTGGGCGTAGAAGTATGTGGGTCTCCTCTAGGCGAACAAGCACAAGGTCTCTCTCTCCTTTAGTAATATGTGGGTCTCCTCCTCTTTTGGCATGTGGTCTCTTTTGGTGTGTGATCTCTAACTCCTTCTCCTCTGGTTCAAACTTCCCTTGAAATTTGTCGTGGTTTATCCCTTGAAATCTGTCGGCATATACAATTCCCTTGAAATTTGTCATGGTTTATCCCTTGATGTCATATCGAGTAAATTCAATGTTTTTAATATACAAGAGAGGTTCTACACCAACTCAATATGGGGACTATAAAGAGTTTAATCATCACTAATTTCATATGTAATGGGATCAAAATTCTTAGTAATGTTCTTATCCAAGGTGATATTTAATAGTCAAGTTACCATACAACATGGAAACCCATGCTATATGAATGAGCTATGTGTGTGGTGTTGCTGCAACACAAAAGCACCTAGATTAACATCAATGTGAACAATGATGTAGAATACTATCCAATGTACACTCTTTAACACACAAAAATAAAAAATCTTGGTGCTTCATGTAAGATCAAAGGAATAAATTAGGCCTTCAACTTCATTTATTTTTAAAACAAACTAAGTGTGGAAATGAGATGTGATATGTCAAAATATTCATCTTTATATGCCCCCAAGATGTTGTATAATATATTAATGTTAAAAAACAACCTTATACATTTCATTTGATGCCTTCAATGGTATTTTTGGGTTAAAAATATGAGCATAGGTCTCATATCTCAACACTATTCTATTGACTATATGTGATCTACTGATTATATTTTTGTATCTTGAGGGCATCTTAAGGTCATATTGAGTAAATTATATGTTTTAATATGCAAGAGGGATGCTACAACTCAACATGGAGACTAAAAAGAGGTTAAACATCTCAAATTACAAATTTGATAGGTGCAAAATTCATAATAATGATATCATCCAATGTGGTAGTTAATAACCATAGTGTATTAGGGTGTTAGGGTGTTTAGTTAATAGTCTATATTCTTATAGATACAATAATGTCTTTTCCCATTGTTATATTTTTATCATTTAAGCTAGCATTAACTTAGGATCTTAACTAAGAGAATAACAAGCACAACAATCAAACACATAAGACAATGAACACAAAGATTTTCCTTCGGGAAACCATAAAGGAGAAAACCCTGCAACCTCCTCAGAGATAGAATCAGCACCAAATAGCAAAGCCCCCAAAATAGTAAGATGATATCCCAATAGCAGTAGCCTCTTTCTTTCTAGCCCCAACAACTTCTTCTTCCTCAGCTATGCACTACAATTGAGTGTGAGTGAGTGTGTGATAAATAGAGAGGCTCACTCTCTATTTATACTAATTCCTAACTTGACAATGACTCACTAGGGCCGAATTCTCTAGGAGAGTCTAATAACCCTAGTGCCCTTGAATTGCGGGGACTTTAACCCTTGAACAATAGGAGGGTTACCCACAATAACTTGACATGACTTGTTTACATTATATAAGCTCCCGATAGGAACATCGGGGCATGACATGACTAAAATACATTATAGACACTTCCCGGAATAAACATCAGGGTACAAGACATAAGATATACAAGTGAATACATTCCAAAGTTACAAATACATCAACACTCCCTCTTAACTAGGAAGGTATTCTTTTGACACAATTTTCAGTACTGGTCTTCTTCTCTGTATCGGATGGATCATCTTGTCATATTCATCTTCAAGTTGTCTTCATCTTCAAGTCTTCTTCGTCTTCATGTATTCTTCGTCTTCTTCGTCTTCTTCATCTTCAAGTCACCTTCGTCTTCAAGTCTTCTTCTAAGTCATCTTCTTCTTCAAGTCTTCTTCATCATGGGATCTGGATCATCATGACTACTGGATCATCATCAAATCTAGATCATTACTTTATCTGGATCATCATCACATATGGATCATCACTTGATCTAGATCATCATCAAGTCTAGATCATCATCATCGGTGCTATCTCAGAATGGTGCTATCTCTCATTTCTTCTCGTCACAAGAAGTTCTATAGAGCCAGCCATTTTTCATGCTAGTTATAGGCCTACCCTTCATGTAGGTCTTCAGCACTTATATTTGACCCTAAGTTAGAATGGCCCACCCAGCTCTTAAATATGACCTCATTTTTTCAGAAAGGCATGCCCAACACTCACATCTGACCTCATCTTGTCAGAAAGGCCCAGCACTCACATCTGACCATGTGTAAACACATCGCGTCAGAATGGCTCAACACTTACATCCGACTTCATCTTGTCAGAAAGGATCTACACTTACATCTGACCATGTGTAAACACATCGCATCGAAAGGGCTCTCAGTCCCAGAGTCAGGATTCTTGGTAACTGACCAGCTACCTCCATTCTCCCAGAGAATGGCATCAACCCTTATATCTGATCAAGTGGGAACACATCCCTCAATCACATCAAAATGTCCATGCACACACATATGATCATGTAAGACTACATCCCACAGTCATATCAGAAGGGCCCTCAGTCCCAGCCTGAGTATTCCTAGTAACTGACCAGGTGCCTCGATTCCAAGAATGGCATTCATCCCTTACATCTCATCATGTATGAACCAATCCTATAGTCACATCAGAATGGCTCAACACTCACATCTGACATGGAAGGAACCAAATCCTCTCACCATGATAGAATGGCTCAGCCCTTACATATGACCATGGAAGGAACCTAATCCTCTCACCATGTCAGAATGGCTCTAGGTCTCATAATTTCCCCTTGGAGGGAACCTCGATCTGGAGAACACCAAGCTTCTCCCCGAAGTACTCAAACTTCACTCTAGCCAATGGATTCGTAAACACATTAGCTATCTGTTTGTCCGTCGCAACATACTGGAGCTTCACTGCTCCTTTCTGCACCATATCGCTGATATAGTGATACTTGATCTCGATATGCTTTGACTTGTCAGGGAACACTGGGTTCTTTGACAACTTCACACAACTTTGGTTGTCGCAATATATACAAGTAGCATCCAACTGGAGATAAAATAAATTAGATAGTAGCTTTCTCAGCCACACTGCCTCGCACTAGTTGAACAAGCTGCGACATATTCTGCTTTAGCTGTACTCAGTGCCACACAGGACTACTTCCTACTGAACCAAGAGATCACACCTAATCCCATACTAAAGCAACATCCTGAAGTGCTCTTCCTATCAATGGCACTGCCTACCCAATCTGAATCAACATAACCCTCCAGGTTAATCTTCTGATTTACCTTGTACTTGATCCCATAATCAACTGTACCCTTCAGGTACCTCAGAATATGCTTTGCAGCAATCAAGTGCACATGTCTCGGATCTGTCAGGAACTGGCTCAAGGTGTTCACAGCAAAGAAAATATCTGGTCTCGTTTTTGTCAGGTACATCAAGGACCCAATCATCTGACGATACATCGTAGCATCAACTGCTTCTGATGAAGAATCACTCAATAGATTCAGGTTTGATTCCATAGGTGTGGTTATGGCCTTGTAGTCCATCATCCCAAATCTCTTCAGAATCTCTACTGCATACTTCCCTTGTCCAAGGAATATTCCATCCATATTCTGTCACACCTCCATGCCTAAGAAATAGTGCATCATACCCAAGTCTTTCATTTCAAACTTGGCAGCAAGTTTCCTCTTCGTATCAACAATCAACCCATCCATACCTGTTACAAACAAATCATCCACATATAGTAGGAGTATCATTGGATTTCCATCTTCAACCTTGTAGTAAAGGTTGGAGTCTTCTTTACTCTTGGTAAAGCCCAAAATGGATAGGAATCCATCAATTCTTCCATACCATGTCCTGGGTGCCTGTTTCAAACCATACAGGGCTTTCTTCAATCTACACACATGAGACTCCCTGTCATGTGTCTCAAAACCGAGTGGCTGATCTACATACACTTCCTCTTCTACTACACCATTCAAGGAGGCAGTCTTGACATCCATCTGGTGTATCTTCCATTTCATCACTGTAGCCTAAGCAAGTGCTGTTTTGATGGAAGTGTATCTGGCTACAAGTACAAAAGTTTCTTCATAATCTATTCCTTCTTTCTCGGAGAAAGCATGAGCCACGAATCTTGCTTTATATTTCTCTATGCTACCATCTGAAACATGCTTGACCTTGTAGATCCATTTGGAAGTTACAATGGACTTCCCTTCTGGTCTTGGGACAACATCCCAAACATCATTCTTCATGATCGATTGATACTCTTGAATTATAGCCTCCTTCCATTCTTTCCTTTCTGCCCCTTATTCATAGTTGGAAGGTTCTTTATCAATAATGTCACATAGCAAGGATACATAACTGGAGCAGGACCTAGTTCTCTTTCTTCCTCTGTGTGTTTCTTCTGAAGCTCCATATCTTTTTGTGCCTTGGATAATTTCACGTACCCAAGTAGGTTTCCTCTTATGAGGATTCTTCTCCTGAGGTGGATCTACAGGCTCTTGAGCTTCTTTTAATTCTTGATCTTCTTCTTGAATTTCTTTGTTCATGGTTGTATCATGAATTCTGGGTGCTCTTGTTTCTTCAGGTTCTTCAGCTGGTCTCTTCTTGGATTTGAAGTAGGCTGAATCTTCATCAAATGTTACATATTTGCTAATGTCAATCTTCTTGAACCCCGGGAAGTATATTTTGTAAGCCTTCGAGCTTTTAGAGTATCCCACAAATATACCCTTCTTTCATGAAGGATCTAACTTCGTCCTCTTTTCTTTCAGAATGTGTATGTATACAGGACAACCAAATATTTTGAGATGGCTGACTTCTGGTTTCTTATCGGAGAATACTTCTTCAGGTGTCTTGTTCTTGAGTACTCTGTGTGGAGTACGGTTCTATACATACACCGCTATTCTGGCAGCTTCTTCCCATAGATGCATGGGAAGGTCTTGGTCATGAAGCATGGCTCTTACTGCTTCCATGATTGTTCTATTCTTTCTTTATGCAATCCCATTCTGTTGTGGATTATATGGAGTGGATAACTCCCTCTTAATTCCTGAGTCTTTGCATAGCTCTTTGAATTCATTTGATGTGAATTCTCCGCCATTATCTGATCGAAAGATCTTGATCTTCTTTTCTGTGTGATTCTTGACCAAGGCTTTGAATTCCTTGAATTTTCAAAATACTTCATCTTTGTTCTTCATAAAGTATATCCATGCCTTTCTAGAAAAATCATCAATAAAAGAAACATAGTATACATACCTGCTTAGTGAGCTAGATGACATTGGACCACATACATCGGAGTGGATGATTTCCAAGATTCCTTTTGCCTTGCTCTCGCTACTTGGAAATGTATTCTTTGTGTTCTTCCCTTTTGCACATCCTTTGCATACACCTTCATGTTTTGTCTGCATTTCTAGGAGACCTTCAGTAGCTTTACTTGCAAGTGGTAGGGCTCTATAATGCACATGTGTAAGTATTTTATGCCAAAGCTCATTTGGTTCTACTGAGTCATGAACCAAAGCTTGTTCTGGTTGGTCCTTCAATTTGTATAGTCCTCCTTCTTGTTCCCCAATCACTACTGCATCATCGAAAGAATTTTCCTTTGGCCACATGAGGACTTGGCCATCTACAAATGCAACCCTCATTCCTTTTGCATCCAATGCAGATATGGAGAGGAGGTTCTTCTTTAGTCCAGGTACAGACAATACATCTTTCATCTTGATAGAATTTCCAGAGTCTAGCTTGTATGAGGATTCGCCACTACCTTTTATTGGATACTGGTAGTCATCTCCAAGTTTCACCTTGTGAGGTGATTCATGTTCAGATAATTTCACAAAGGATTCCTTGAATCCTGTCATATGTTTGGAAGCACCAATGTCTATAAGCCAATCATTGCTGCCATGTGTGATAGTTCCCGTGAGAGCAAAAATCAGAACATATTCTTCATCACTTGAAGAATCATCACTGTCTTGTCTGTTTCTCTTTGTGGAAGGTTCATCATCCTCTGTAGCATGAGCATGATGTCTTACTTGTTTCCCTTCTTCTTGTGAGAGATACTTTTGTTTCTACGACAATATCTAACAAAGTGTCCTCTTTCATCACATGTATAGCAAACAAAGTTAGACTTATCTCTAGGCTTTCTAAAGTTATTCCTTTGATGAGAGTACTTACCTCTGTGGTGGCTAGATCTAGTTTTCTTGGATTGTACTATAAGAGCTTGATCTTCACTTCCCATCTTTTCTTCTCGAGCTGCTATTCGAGCTTCTTCTTGAGAGCATTCTTCCCATAGTCTGCTGAACTTGACTAACTTATTTCTAACATAGATCCCTTGAATGAAAGAGTCCCATGTCCTAGGGAGGCCATTCAGGGTGGTCATTACAATCTCTGCATTCTCCACTTCTTCATCTACTGCTTCAAGTTGTTCTTTGATATGGGAGACTCTTGTGAAGTATGACTGTATGGTCTCCACATTCTGGATATTCACATTCTTCAACTGGTTCCTCAAGGTCATATTCCGGTTTATGTTCTTTCCTTCAAACAATTTGATTAGGGCATCAAACATAGCTTTAGGTGTCTTCAGGGAGGACACCTGTGGTATGAGGTGATCCTTGATTGAATCAGCAATAATCCTCTTAGTCATAAACAACTTATGCTTGTGTAAGGCCTTAGCCTCATCTCCCTCTGGAACTGTAATCTCTTCATTGATGTAGGAGTCCAAATCATTTTCTTCCAGGACCAGGGAGAACCTATACTTCCAGGCTCGGAAGTTATCAGCTCCCTCAAGATTTTCATCAAGATTGGTATGATGAGACATCTTAAATGAGAACCTCAAATGGAAATACAAAATATTTAGATCTTACCAGGTTAAGATGTCGGATCTGGATCTGGAGCTGGATTTCTGCAGTGCTGGTTCAGGAGCAGATTAGGGTTTGACTTTCCTGAAGTTCTATCCAACCAAATTATTTGATCTTGATCTCTAAACTTTGATTTTGAGGAGGAGATCAATCCAGGTCTGGGCTCACTCAAAAATTCCACTTTTGTGGAAAGCCCTAATTTTCGGCTCTAGTGTCGGGTCAAAAACTGAAAATGCTTAGAATCAGATTCTGCGTCGACAGAAAGATGCGCCATGGGGAGGAGAGTTAGTCCAAATCTATGGAGAGAGATCCAAAAAGTAGGAAGCCCTAGTTCCTGCAGCTGCACAGTGTCTTCTTCTTAGGTTAGCTCTGATACCATGTTAGATTTTTATCATTTAAGCTAGCATTAACTTAGGATCTTAACTAAGAGAATAAGAAGCACAGTAATCAAACACATAAGACAATGAACACAAAGATTTTCCTTGGGGAAACCATAAAGGAGAAAACTCTGCAACTTCCTCAGAGATAGTATCGGCACCAAATAGCAAAGCCCCAAAAATAGTAAGATGATATCCTGACAGCAGTAGCCTCTTTCTTTCTAGCCCCAACAACTTCTTCTTCCTCAGCTATGCACTACAACTGAGCGTGAGTGAGTGTGTGATAAATAGAGAGTCTCACTCTCTATTTATACCAATTGCCAACTTGACAATGACTCACTAGGGCCGACTTCTCTAGGAGAGTCTAATAACCCTAGTGCACCGGAACTGCGGGGAATTTAACCCTTGAACAATAGGAGGGTTACCCACAATGACTTGAGACAACTTGTTTACATTATAGAACCTCCTGATAGGAACATCGGGGCATGCCATGACTCAAATACATTATATACACTTCCCAGAATAAACATTGGGGTACAAGACATAAGATATACAAGTGAATACATTAAGAAGTTACAAATACATCAACACCCAAAGAGTCAGGAATTGACATTATTACCTCGCAATGGATTTATGAACTCATATTTGAGATGTATACCTTTCACACTAATCATAATAATCATCATCATCTTCATCATCATCCTCATCCTCATCCTCATCAACATCATCATCCTCATCATCAACGTCATATTCATCATCTTCATAATCATCAAAATCTTCGTCATGATCCTCATCATCAATGTCATCACCCTCTTCCTCCTCCTCCTCCTCCTCCTCCTCATATTCATCATCATCATATTCATCATCTTCATCCTCATCGTCATCCTCCTCCTCCTCTTCATCATCCTCATCATCATCGTCATCTTCATCATCTTCATAATCATCAACATTTTTCGTCAAGATCCTCATCATCAGCATCATCACCCTCTTCCTCATCAACATCATCATATTCATCATCATAATCATAATCCTCATCACCATATTCATCCTCCTCCTCCTCCTCCTCCTCCTCCTCCTCCTCATCATCCTCATCATCCTCATCATCATCGTCATCTTCAGCCTCATCATCGTCATCCTCATCGTCATCCTCCTCCTCCTCCTCCTCATCATCATCATCTTTGTCATCATCCTAATCTTCATCATCATCCTCATCATCATCATCCTCATCATCATCATCATCCTCCTCATCAATGTCATTGTCATTTTCACCATCATCAACATCGTTTCCATTGTTTCCCACCTATCCCTTGAAATCTGTCGTAATAACACAATATGCCATAGCTAAATGCAAAGAGATAAAAGGAGATAGAATCGATAGCTTTAGAGTGCTTGGAGCTGAACTTTATGTGTTTAAAATTATCAATAGCATAACAAAAAATGAAAATTGATAGGGAATTTAAATATATATAAATGTCTTTCATCACCGTTGAGGCTTAGTCATTATATTAACCTCGCACAAGGCTTTATACCCCTCCTTTGAAATACATGTACCCTAATAATGATTTTGGATCATATCAATTTATTAGACTTTATTAAAGCCTATATATTGTAGTGTTCTTTATATTCATTGTAATTTATTACAAATATTACAAGTTAGAACATTCATACACTTGAAATTAATGACATAGTCATGAACATCTTTGCTTTTATAAATTTGAAAAATTGTAAGTTAATAAAATATGTTTCTCTAAAAAACTGCAATAAAATAAATGAATCACAGGTTGGTTATATTATGTTAATATTCTAACTTGGTAGTGTGTTAATAAACATTTGATTATGAATGAACCTTTTTTTCATTTTGGTTATGTTAATGTTCTAATTTGGTAGTGTGTAAAAACACATTTGATCATGAATGAAGATTTTTTTTTCATAGAATGCATAGTTGTGAAAATAAACATATTTTAAAATCACATAAGTATGTAGTTTTGAAGTGTTGAAAATTTGAGAATTTGTTTAAAATTCTATATTGTATATTATATTGAATTAAAATAAATTTAAAATTTTAAAATATTAATTTTTAAAATTTGTTTTTTTTTTTTAAATTTAAATTTTCAAGTATTAATTTTTAAAATCTGAAAAATATGATTTTTTCAAATATATAAATATTAATATTTGGAACCCACCTAAAGTTTGGAACCCTTTATTGTTTTCCAAATTAACCAATTTTCGCCAAGGGAAAAGAAACAACCAAATTCTTCCAAATTGTAGATACACAGTGGAATTTTTTATGGGGATTCTCAACCATTCATGCATCAAAACTTAGTGGATATATTTCCTATAGAGTCATATACCAAAGACCTTTTTTCAATCCTCCTCCACGCTCAATTTGTAGAAAGTGCTTTAGAGATGCAAGCATAGTGGAAGTTTCCTATATGCTCATGATTGAAGAGGGAAATATACTTTGGAAACAATTTCTTTCATTTGCATACGTAAATGATGTTATCTTTTGGGGTTAATCCAAAACTATTCACCTTACTAGGAGGAACTATGTCTCCTATCCCCTTAGTGATGGCTCATTGACATTTGGATAACTCAGTTTGGGTGGATTCTTGATATTGGTTAGAGTGTTAACATGATGTCATTACCTACGAGGTAGTTACCCTTATTGACATGTTGACTAATATATTGACATGTTGACTAATCCATTGGGTGCACACAATGGGGGAGTTGATCATTTGGTCAATTGAGGTGTCTACATAGAAGGAGAATCCTTTGGTACCTAGAGGCGGGATTTTGTTTTATGGAGCTTAAAACCATGTGGTATATACCTTGGATTTTGGATACTTGATATGAGGATGATTATCCCTTGGATATAGGGACCATGTGATATATTATATCTTGGAGGTTGGATACTTGATATAAGGATGCTTTCTAACCATTGATTCTCATGTGTGGTTTTATTATGACTTAAAATTTGACTTAAGAGTTGGATTGAAGAGAATATTAAGCACCTAAAGTTATCATAAAGTCACAAAGGATATCAATGGTGATATGGTATCAAGAGGAAGAATATATAAATAGTTTAAAGAATTATCTGTAGGGTAGGTTCTACCTATCACCTACATCAATTTATTAATATTTTTTTTATAAATATCTCAAATTTGATTTTTTCTAAGGTTGACACTTTTTTTATGGGAGTATATGTCAATGTTGGTGCATATGAAGCAATTTTAGTCCGGGGAAATTTTTGGAAATGAGTGTTGGTGCAGTGTTTGAATGTCTTAACAATAGTTTGAAATCATTAAATAATGAAAAAGTTAAAGGAGAAAGTTAGAAACCTATTCTTTTGCATTAATGAATTATGTCACAATAATATACATACATATATAGAGAGAGAGGGAGGGAGAGAGATTGTAGAAACAATTTTTTGTATGTTTGCAAATTCATCATCTATGAGTATGTGTAACATGATGTAGTGGTTTGTCAAACAAATCTAGAATAGGTTGAATTTGCTATGGTTTATGCATTTGAAACCACTGTCTTGGTTACTCTAATTCTAGGTTTTAAGAAGGATCACAATATGAGATATGACATATAATACATGACACATGGTGGGATCATTGTTATTAAATGTGAGTGTGTTATTTTGAAATTCAAAGTTAATAAACGTGATAAGTTCTTACTTACACTTTCAATTTCACTTCACAAAAATGCATGTATGATTTCATGCAATTTCTAGTGGTACAATGCATGGCACATTATTGATGACATTAATTGGTGCAAAAACAAGATCCATCCCTCTAGTGTTGGAATTTTTTTGACTAAAGACACATTAGGCCAACTACACACACCCATAAAAACTAATAATTTTAGGATTTACCTTTCCACCCGACCATTTGCACCGATCGGATGACCTGGCTCGTGTGAGCTTTCACATCATGCATAGCTGGTCGTCCGATCGGTGCAAATGGTCGGGTGGAAAGCTAACGCCATAATTTTATTACTATAGTGTGCAAGATGCTAAGGGCATGCTACACTTAATTGGCCACTCATATCTTACTTTTCTACTGATAAATAATGATACCAAGGACAAGGAAATGATTAACTTCTTAATGTGGTTTCAATTGATTAATGTTGTCTCTCCATTAGGAGGGAATTGATAATGCAATTGGATCAACATCAATGGGGTTGAGTATAATACCTCAATTTGCATGAGTACCCAATAAATTGTTAAACCCATTAAATTCCAAAATAAAAAGTAGTCATTCCCATTCCCTTTATGATCAACTTGGAGTGAAATAGTAGTCCATGAGGAATCTAGGTTGGAGAAACCTGCATTCTAGTGAAGAAGGTGCCATTGAAAAAGATCAAGTATATCACTATATTGTTTTTTTCGTATTTTTATTTTAATAACATGGAGATTCCTCCCCCCCCCCCACCCCAAAATTATGTTTTGATTTGTGTTTTTATGAATTATATGTTTGTAGGTGGAATTATTTGCTTGACAACAATTAATTTCAATTAGTTAAAATTTCAAATTGCATTAATTATCATTTATTAATGGTATGGAAGTTTTGAGGAACTTTATTTGTTGCTTGTGTATAGATTTCTAATAGATGGGACATATGAAGGAAATATTTCCATTGGATCACATGTTACAATAAAGAGGCTAGCCAATTCGCCTAAGGTATTCATCTCTTCTCTATATATGTTATATTTAAGTACTTAATTGGAATTAGAACTTAGAGTTGTTTTTATCTCACTTGCTCTGCCAATAACCTGACCCTAGTTATTGGGAAGTATTTCCATAAACAAAGATAGTGATTCCATTAGGCATCGAACTTAGAATATCTTGTTTCACAAATTGGGTAATGGAATTTTTTTTTTCCTCGACATTCATCGCTCTAGCGACGGATGTAATATACTTCGCCATAGGGATGATCATCGGGGACATTTTCATTTTTTCCAAAATTTTAAACTGTTTTTCCACGAAAAATTCGATTTTAACTTATTCGTGGCAAAATTTCGTGGGAGTTTTGAGCCATATGTAGTAGTGGCCCCACTCTAGCAACCGTGGTTCCTACCATACCACCATTTATGCATGGGGGAATTGGCCCTTCTACTACCATTCTGCCTATCCCTACCATTCCAGTGTCTACTCATATTGTCAAAATTCAGCCTTATCCACTGCCATTTACCCACAGGAACTACATTCTTGCTTGCGCCGACACCATTGCTGGCTCTTTTTGGTCTAGTTTAGCTCCTAGTCTATCATTCATGACTAGACTCAACCTGCTTGATTTGGGATGATTAACCAACAATCCCATTCATCATAAACCACTATGGCCTCCCATTCCCACTAAAATCCCTGTTGGTATCAAATCCATCCTACAATAAAAAAATAAAAATAAAAAGAGAGTTAAAAAACAATTTGGATTCTGGCAGCACTGTTGGAAAATTCATGATTGTTTCAATGTCAAAGTCCACCAAATATCAATCCAAGCATTACAATACATCACACGAAGAGATACGGAAATAAGGAGGCAACACACACATGGAATGTTTGCATTTGGGGATTATTCCATATTTGATGGCAATACTAAAGCATGTAATCAGTTTCAGAATTTCGCCCAATTCCCCTTCTACAAAAATATCAAATGTTGATTGCCAAAGAGTCACGTGGTAGAGGAATTTGAGAATTTTAATCATATTGTGTTTGTTGTAACTGCTAGCATATAGATATTCTCATCACAGTTAACATTTGTCTAAACATTTCTTGATAAAAAGTCTGAAGTGTCAAAGATCTGGCACAAAATTGTTGTAATTCAAGGATAAGACAATGTTCTAATTGATCTTCTAATAAAGATAGATTATCATCATGCAATCTCATCGCTGAGTCACAGGATTTGACATTTTTACTTCTCTGCGTGAACAAAAATAGAGATGAATGCCACGATATCCTCTCATTCGCCAAAAGTGGAAACAATCACCACCAAACTTGCAAGATTGTAGTGGTGGCTTTTAATATCTCACATTCCACCTAATAGAACATAAATGAGGGAGTATATTGCTCCAGTTTGCAGCATTTAAGGAGATAATCATGGTAAAACAAAGAATATGCTAGCTACAGAAACCACTTGATATTCAATCCCCAATTGAATGAATAGTTGTCACTGATTGAAGAGCATATTTTGTGAATGTCGTTTTGCAACTAAGAAATGGGGTTCAATTTCTGTTTCATTCCATCCCCTATTAAAGACATTGAGATTCGACTGTAAAAGGAGCAGAGAGTTCCAACCGAGAGGGCTGAGGATATATTAGAGGTTAGACTGTTGCATGCATTTTGTATATCTTGATATGAAATGACTGCTTTGAAATGATTATGATCATTTGAGCCCATTTTGCTTTAATAATTGAATTGTATGCTGTTATGATTTTGTCTTGTGTGTGGTCCAATCAATCCATAGCAATATTCTTATGATGATATGCAATTATCTGTAAATGCTCAATTGTAGAATTTGGTTCAGTCCTTTATAAATTCATGCTCGCAGTCTTTACTATTATTGTATTTTACAGTGATACTTTTCCTGTTGTTTGATCTTTAAACCCAGCATGATCTTTGTACTATTATACCTCCATCACTCTATCAACTCAGTTACCCATTAAACCAATTTTAAATATTCACTAGCCATGCTCCTTATGCAGTCAAGGTGCATCTTTTAGTGATAACACTCCCATCATACATCCCTGAGTTTGAAGGGAAGGCGGGAGAAGACCCACAAAACCATATTATGGAATTCCACTTATGGTGTTCCTCTAACATCATAGTGGATAAATATATATGATTGTGTCTATTCCAACACACACTCACACGCGTTGCAGCCAAGTGGTACATCGAACTGCTTCATGCTACCTATTCAAACTTTTCCTTGTTAGACTCAATGTTCCTCTAGTACTTCCAGTTACCTGTCCATTATGATGAGGGTGTGGAAATATTATTATACTGTAGACAAAACACAACTACCCATATCACGGATCATATACATGAATGGATCCATCGTTGTAGCTTATGTAAGATCTAGTTAGATGATATGATTTTCCTAGATAGGTTTCTCAAAACCTTACTCCCCCCATCGCTAAGGATGTTGCATATGAGCGTCCACTATTAGTTTTTCAACATTAAGCTAGATTTATGTTAGGATATTTACTGAGAGAACAACAAGTACATCAATCAAACACAAGAGACAATGAACATAGTGTTTTTCATTGGGGAAACCATAAATGGAGAAAACCCCGCAACTTCCTCAGAGATAGAATCAGCACAAGATGTAAAACCCCAAAATAGTAAGATGCACTCCCGACAACAGTAATCTTCTTCTTGTCTATCCCTAGTGTCTTCTCCTTCCTCAAATATGTGCTACACTTGAGTGTGTGAGTGATGTATTCTAAATAGAGACCCCAGCTCTCTATTTATACTAATCCCAACATGACTAAAACCCTACTAGGGCCGACCTCTACTAGGAGAGTCTAATAACCCTAGTGCCCCGGAACTGTGGGGACTTTAACCCTTAGACAATCGGAGGGTTACCCACTATGACTTGACATGACTTGTTTACATTATTGATTCTCCTGATCGGAACATCAGGGCATGACAACATGACTCAATTACATAATAGATACATCTTGGAATAAACATTGGGTCACAATACATAAGATACATAGATGAATACATTCCAAAGTTACAAATACATCAACACTCCCTCTTAACTAGGAAGGTATTCTTTCGACACAATTTTCAGCACTGGTCTTCTTCTCTGTATCAACTAGATCATCTCATCATCTGCATCTCGAGTCTTCTGGGTCTTCAAGTCATCTTCATTCTTCGAATCTGGATCATCTCTCAATCTGGATCATCATCACTGGATCTGGATCATCTCTTGATCTGGATCATCATAACTGGACTGGATTTGGATCATCACTCGATCTGGATCATCATGGGACATCATCACTAGATCTAGATCATCTCTCAATCTGGATCATCATCACTGGACTGGATCTGGATCATCACTACTGGATTTGGATCATCACTTGATCTGGATCTCTCGGAGTCATCATAACTGGATCTGGATCATAGCTCGATCTGGATCTCATATGGTCATCATCATGTGTGTTGTCTCGTCATAGGAAGTTCTACAGAGCCAACCTTCTTTCATGCTGGTTGTAGGCCTAACCATTAGGTAGGTCATCACCCAGCACTTACATCTAACCTACTCGTCAGAAAGGCATGCCCAACACTCACATCTGATCATGTAGTAACCTACAATCACATCAAAAAGGCCCAGCACTCACATTCACCAGCATGATAGGACATCACATCACTAACATCTGTGAAAAGGCTTCAACACTTATATCTGACCTGGAAGGAACTGAATCCTCTCACCATCGCCAGAAAGGCTTGCACTCACATATGACTTGGAAGGAACTGAATCCTCTCACCATGATAGAATGGCCCCCAGTCCCAGACTGAGCTACCTAGTAACGGACCAAGTGCCTCCATTCCTCCGAAGAATGGCAGTTGCCCTTATATATGACCTGGTAGGAAACAAGTCCTACACCCTCGCCAGAATGGCCTACACTCACATCTGACATGGAAGGAATTGAATCCTCTCACCATGATAGAATGGGCCCCAGTCCCAGACTGAGCTACCTGGTAACAGACTAGGTGCCTCCACTCTCCTGGAGAGTGGCAATTTCCCTTACATCTGTCCTACTCGATAGAATGGCCAACACTCATATCTGACATGGAGGGAACTAAATCCTCTCACCATGACAGAATGGCTCAGCCCTTACATCTGACCTACTCGTCATAATGGCTTTGGATCTTAGCACTCATATCTGACATGGAAGGAACTGAATCCTCTCACCATGAGAGAATGGCTCAGCCCTTACATCTGACCTGCTCGTCAGAATGGATTTGGGACTCATCACTTTCCATTGGACGAAACCTTGATTTGGAGAACACCAAGCTTCTCCTTGAAGTACTCAAACTTCACTCTGGCCAATGGATTTGTCAACACATCAGCTATCTGTTCCTCTGTCACAACATAATGGAGCTTCACTACTCACCATATCCATGATATAGTGATACATGATCTCGATGTGCTTTGACTTGTCATGGAACATTGGATTCTCTGACAACTTGACGCAACTTTGGTTGTCACAATGTATACAAGTAGCATTCATCTGGAGATCAAATAAATCATACACTAGCTTCCGCAGCCATACTGCCTCACAACTAGCTGAACAAGCTGCGACATACTCTGCTTTAGTTGTACTCAGTGCCACACAGGATTGCTTCCTGCTAAACCAAGAGATCACACCTGATCCCATACTGAAGCAATACCCTGAAGTGCTCTTCCTATCGATGGAACTACCTGCCCAATATAAATCAACATAACCCTCCAGGTTAATCTTCTGATTTGCATCGTACTTGATCCCATAATCAACTGTACCCCTTAGGTACCTCAGAATATGCTTTGCAGCAATCAAGTGAACATTTCTTGGATTTTTCAAGAACTGGCTCAAGGTGTTCATAGCAAAGGAAATGTCTGGTCTCGTGTTCGTCAGGTACATCAATGATCCAATCATCTGACGATACATCGTAGCATCAACCGACTCTGATGAAGTATCACTCAATAGCTTCAGGTTCGATGCCATAGGTGTGGAAATATTATTGTAGTCCATCATCCCAAACCTCTTCAGGATCTCTACTGCATACTTCCCTTGTCCAAGGAAGATTCCATCTGCACTCTGCCACACCTCCATACCTAGAAAATAATGCATCATACCTAAGTCCTTCATCTCAAACTTGGCAGCAAGCTTTCTCTTCATATTTGTAATCAACCCATCCATACCTGTCACAAATAGATCATCTACATATAGTAGAAGCATCACTGGGTTGCCACCTTCAACCTTGTAGTAAAGGTTGGAATCTGCTTTACTCTTGGTAAATCCCAAACTAGATAGAAAGCTATCAATTCTACTATACCATGTCTTGGGTGCTTGTTTCAAACCGTACAGGGCTTTCTTCAATCTACACACATGAGACTCCCTGTCATGTGTCTCAAATTTGAGTGGCTGTTCTACATACACTTCCTCTTCCACTACACCATTCAAGAAAGTAGTCTTGACATCCATTTGGTGTATCTTCCATTTCATTACTACAGTTAGAGCATGTACTGATCTGATGGAAGTGCATATGGCTACAGGTGCAAAGGTTTCTTCATAGTCTATTCCTTCCTTCTGAGAGAAACCCTGAGCTACAAGTCTTGCCTTGTATTTTTCAATGCTACCATCTGCAACATGTTTGATCTTGTAGATCCATTTGGAAGTTACAACTGACTTCCCATCTGGTCTTGGGACAACATCCCAAACATCATTCTTCATGATTTATTGGTACACTTCGATCATAGCATCCTTCCATTCTTTTTGTTCTGCCGCTTCTTCATAACTGGAAGGTTCTTTATCAATGAAATCACATAGTAAATCTACATACCCGGAATAGGATCTAGTCCTCTTTCTTTCTCTGTGATTCTCTTCTGGAGCCCCATATCTTTCTGCACCTTGGATAAGTTCTCGTACCCAAGTAGGTTTCCTCTTATGAGGATTTTCTCTAGGGGTGGATCTACAATTCTTTGTGGTTCTTCAAATTCTCGAACTTCTTCTTGAGTTTCTTCATTCATGGTTGTATCATGAATTCTGGGTGCTTCTGCTTCTTCGAGTTCTTCAGCAGGTCTCTTTCTGGATTTGTTGTAAGCTATGTCTTCATCAAATGTCACATCCCTGCTTCTTTCAATCTTCTTGTATCCTGGGAAATATATTCTGTAAGCCTTCGAGCTTTCAGAGTATCCCACAAATATATCCTTCTTTCCTGAAGGATCTAACTTAGTCCTCTTCTCTTTTGGAATGTGGATGTACACAGGACAGTCGAATATTCTGAGATGGCTGACTTCTGGTTTCTTGCTGGAGAAGACTTCTTCGGGAGTCTTGTTCTCAAGTACTCTATGTGGAGTACGGTTCTATACATACACCGCTGTTCTAGCAGCTTTCGCCCAAAGATGCATAGGAAGGTCTTGATCATGAAGCATTGCTTTTGCAGCTCCATGATAGTTCTGTTCTTCTGTTCCGCAATCCCATTCTGTCATGGATTATAAGGAGTGGACAACTCCCTCTTAATCCCTGATTCTTTGCATAGCTCTTTGAATTCATTTGATGTGAATTCTTCACCATTATCTGATCGAATGGTCTTGATCTTATTTTCAGTATGGTTCTCGATCAAGGCTTTGAATTCCTTGAACTTACTGAATACTTCGTCTTTGTTCTTTGTTCTTCATGAAGTAAACCCATGTCTTCCTAGAAATGTCATCAATAAAAGAAACATAATATGCATACCTGCTTAGAGAGTTTGATGACATAGGACCGCATACATCGGAGTGGATGATTTCCAAGATTCCTTTTGCTTTGCTTTTGCTGCTTGGAAATGTCTTCTTTGTATTCTTTCCTTTCACACATCCTTTGCAGACCCCATCATGTTTTGCTTGGATTTCTGGAAGACCTTCAACAGCTTTGCTTGCAATAGGTATTGCTCTATAATGCACATGTGCAAGCCTTCTATGCCAAAGTTCACTTGGCTCTATTGTGTCATGGACCAAGACTTGTTCTGGATGGCCCTTTAATTTGTACAATCCTCCTTCTTGTTCTCCAATCACTACTGCATCATCGATAGTCTTTCCTTTTGGCCACATGATGACTTGACCATCTATGAATGCAACCCGCATTCCTTTTGCATCTAATGCTGATATGGAAGAAGGTTCTTCTTGAGTCCTGGCACAAACAATACTTCTTTCATTGTTAGAGATTTTCCAAAGTCTAATTTATAGGAAGATTCCCCACTACCTTTTATTGGATATTGGTAGTCCTCTCCTAGATTTACCTTGTGAGTTGATTCATGTTCTAACAGTCTCACAAAGGATTCCTTGAATCCAGTCATATGTTCAGAGGCCCCACTGTCTATCATCCAATCATCACTTCCATGAGTAATGTTACTTGTGAGAGCGGATATCAGAACATATTCATCCTCGCTTGAAGAATCTTCACTTTCATATCTGGATCTCTTCCTGGATGGTTCATCATCCTTTGCAGCATGAGCATGATGTATTCTTTTGTTGCTCTTCTTCATTATATTCTGTTTGTTAGGACGATTCCTTGCATAGTGTCCCGCTTCATCACATGTATAGCATATGATCCTAAATACATCTTTTCTAGTGTTATCTTTGTGAGAGTGCTTACCTATGGAGATATGAGGTCTTCTTTTGTTTGACTTGGAGTGAGACTTGGAGTGTACCATGAGAGCTTGGTCTTCACTTCCCATCTTCTCTTCTCAAGATGCTATCTGAGCTTCTTCTTGAGAGCACTCTTCCCATAGTCCGCTGAACTTGACTAACTTCTTTCTAGCACAGATTCCTTGGATGAAAGAATCCCATGACCTAGGAAGGCCCTTCAAGGTAGTCATCACAATCTCTGCATTTTCCACTTCTTCATCAACTGCTTCTAGTTTCTCTTTGATTTGAGAAACTCTTGTGAAGTAATATTGGATTGTTTCTGCATTCTAAATATTCACATTCTTCAGTTGGTTTCTCAGGGTCATCTTCTAGTTTATTTTCTTCCCTTCAAACAATTTGGTTAGGGAATCAAACATAGCTTTAGGTGTCTTGAGAGAGGACACTTGTGGGATAAGGTGATCCTTGATAGAATCACCAATGATCCTCTTTTCCATAACCATCTTCTTCTTATGTAAGGCCTTTGCCTCATCTCCCTCTGGAATTGGAACCTCCTCATGGATGTAGGAGTCTAACTCATTTTCTTCCAGGATCAGGGAGATCCTATACTTCCAGGCTCAGAAGTTATCAGCCCCCTCAAGATTTTCATCAAGCTTGGTATGATGAGACATCTTAACTGAGAACCTCAAATGGAAATACAAAATATTTTATATCTTACCAGGTTCAAGATGTCGGATTTGAAACTTGAGCTGAAATCCTGCAGAGCTGGTTCAGGAGTAGATTAGGGTTTTTCTTTTCCGGAGTTCTATCCGCCCAAATGCCTTGAAATTTGTCCCTACCTTCGATTTTGGGGAGGAGATAAATCCAGGCCTGGGATCACTAAAAAATTCCTCTTCTGTGAAAAGCCCTAATTTCTGACAGTGGTGACAGGTCCAAAACTGAAAAAACTCAGAATTGGATTCTGTTTTGATAGAAAGATGCACCCTAAGGAGGAGAGTTATTCCACCTTCCTTTTGCTGAAAATCTATGGAGGAAGATCCACAAACTAGGAAGCCCTAGTTACCGTAGCTGCACAGTGTCTTCTTCTCAGGTTAGCTCCGATACCATGTTAGTTTTTCAACATTAAGCTAGCATTATGTTAGGATATTTACTGAGAGAACAATAAGTACAGTAATCAAACAAAAGAGACAATGAACACAGTGTTTTTCATCAGGGAAACCATAAATGGAGAAAACCCCGCAACTTCCTCAAAGATAGAATCAACACAAGATGTAAAACCCCAAAACAGTAAGATGCACTCCCGGTAGCAGTAATATTCTTCTTGTCTAGCCCCAGTGTCTTCTCCTTCCTTAACTATGCACTACACTTGAGTGTGTGAGTGATGTATTCTAAATAGAGACCCCAGCTCGCTATTTATACTAATCCCGACATGACTAAAACCCTACTAGGACCGATCTCTACTAGGAGAGTCTAATAAACCTAGTGCCCCGAAACTGTGGGGACTTTAACCTTTAGACAATCGGAGGGTTACCCACTATGACTTGACATGACTTGTTTACATTATTGATTCTCCCAATCGAAACATCGGGGCATGACAACATGACTCAATTACATAATAGATACATCTCGGAATAAACATCGGGTCACAATACATAATATACATAGATGAATACATTCTGAAGTTACAAATACATCAACACCCACAAATTGAGGAGAAATCCATCCTCAAGACACAACAATTTGATATCATCTACACCCAATCAGGTTATCTATACACCATTATACCTGATGGTCCCTATGCTGGCTCCTCACATCGAGATACGTCGGGGGCATCTCATGCTGTTGATGGAGTCAGTGTCTCTATTACCAAACATCCACACCTTTACACTACCTCTCCTTCGATGCCACCTCATTCCAGTAACACCCATAGTGTTTCCCAACCTAGTTACGCCCCTAATTTTTCACATATAACGACTTAGTCAGGAGCCACACCTTCCTATGTGTCTCCTGCACCAGTTCTTCATGTTCACGGACCAAACTGCTCGGAACCTACATGTAATGACCAGACAATAGGATTTGCAGCCCCTCCATATGCTCCTTCCTATTACCCACCACCTGTGCAACCTACACCTAATCTGGCTCCGACTCCTCCTATTCCCCAAGGACAGGTCTACACTCAACAAACCCCCCCTAATCAATCCACCCACAATAACCAAAAAGGGAAGGGAAGACGAAAGAGGGGTAGGAATCAGGGAAACAACCAACCTCAAGGAGGTGTCCAACAACCCAACCCTTCGAACAACAATGGAGTGAATCCTCCTGCATAGAATCACCAACATCCACCTAGACCACGGAAGAACCATAAGCTGTAGACTAACCATCTGTGCACAATTTGTAACACTCATGGCCATGTTGGGTAAAATATTGTCTTGAATAATTCACCTAATATTTAATTATCAACCGGGGTTGGTAGGCTTAGAGTTGTTACAAAATATATGCGAAGGTAGAGGGATTCCTAGGGTATCGTGGTAATACTTTAGTAAACAAAAGATTGAAAGCTCTTTCAAAAGGAAAAACTGACTTGAACTCCTAAGAATCCAAATTCTTAAGATAACGAAAACAGAGTACTAGGGCAGAGTGGTATCAAGTTATACTACTCTACTCTATAAACAACTACTAGAAGACAAAGATATGGATAGTGTGATGACAATGAATTATTCTTTATAAGAAGGTCTATTTTACTGATAAACAACTTTTAGGAACTAGTTGTACAAAGAATAATTTACAACAACTAGTTATGTTTCTTAAAAACTATACATGCAACTAATAGATGGACACTAATTCCATTCTCCTTGATTATTTTGAGGATAAGGGTTTACTGTAATTGAGACAGGAGCAGGAGAAGTGTCAAAGTGACTTTCAAATGAGGTGAAGAAACTAAAGGGAATCAAATCTGACTTAATCTCTACAAATATATGTAGACTAAGAAACATCCAATTACAAGCTATGGTAAACATGATCTACAAATAAATAAACCCTACTTGCAAAAGATAAAATAATACTACAAGAAGGTAGACATGATTTATGAACAAGCAAAAAACTTATAAAGATGATCTAAATTCTACCCTGTAGATTCCTTTAATAACTATATGATTGAGAGAACAAATTGTATTACTATGAGAAATGTATAAGACACTTAATCTATTAATGCATTTAATCTTAAACCTCACATATAAAGGAACAAGTCAAATCAAAGATTTAATTACAAATCAATACAAGAGATCAAAACACGACATAATTCTTAGGCATAGGGTGAAAAGAAAGGGAAAATAAGAATAAGGTTTAACAAGTAGTCTAAGCAATATCATCTAAGGTTCTTAAGAGAAAATACAATCATTGTCTAACTACTACTATCAAAATAGAATTAGAAAACTCATTAGAGGAAATTTGGGGTCTAAAATGGGCCTTATAAGAAAACGTGCCAAAATAAGTTTTTGTGAGTTGGAATTCAAGAACCAATAGAATTTCAA
>LPNX010186711.1:123558-159576 GCA_001517045.1 Pseudotsuga menziesii
TCAGCTTACTATGTTTCCCTAATATGCATGCATCACATTTGTTCTTCTCTTTGGGAATGGTGGGAAAACCAAATACACCATTCTTTCTCAACAAACGAAGACTGTTATAATTTAGATGACCAAATATTGCATGCCACAATCAACTTGATGACAAATTACCTTCTCCATGCTGAGAGAGGTAGGCATAGTTCTGAACTCTTGCAGATGAACCCTTTAGCTTCAGCAGCTTCCCATCTTCGTATCCAGTCATGATGACTTGGTTGTCAGAGGACTTTATTTTTTCTACGATTCCATCAAACATTTGGATGGAATGGCCTCGCTGTCGAATCTCCACCAAGGACAGCAGGCTTCTCTGCAACTCTGGAAGATAAAGAACATTCTTCAACAAGAAATCATGGAATCTAGGCATCTTCAGTCGAATGGTGCCCATTCCCTTTGGTTTAAGACTTGACTTATCTGCAAAGTAAACCATACCATCTATTGTTTCATTAAGTTCTTCAAAACAGTCTTTTCTAAATGTCATGTGTGATGTTGCACCAGTATCAAGCAGCCAACAATCTTTGTAATATGAAAGTGAATTCATTTCATTAATTCCAAGATTACAATGTGCAACAATACAATGAGCAGAATCAGAAGATTTACTAGCATCTTGGTTTTTACTGTCATCTTTCTTCTAGTTATGTCTGTCTTTGATGGAGTCCCATGAAGCCCAACACTGATCTGATGTGTGCCCAGTCTTTCCACAACGCTTGCACTGCAAATCTGATCTTTTTCTGGAGGTGTTTCTGCCCCCTCTGCCTTTGAAATTTCTTCTTCCTCGTCCTCTCTTGCTGCAATCTCCCTTGGAAGGGTCTTTGGATCGATTCTTTGTTCTCTGAACAAAGTAAAGGGATTCTTCAACAGGCTCGCTTGATTTCTTGATCTTTCTAGACCATTTTGGATATGTTTCCTTGCCAGTGAGGACATCACCAACAATAGATGCAAACTTGTGCATTTTCAATCTAGAATTTGCAACTTACTGAATACTTGGAAAAAAATATGGGATGCAGGTTTAGATTCCTGCTCCTTTACAAATTACAATATGATTCTACAGCCTATACAAATAATTTTGCAGCTTATCAATAGCTCTTTATCATTAATTCTAGAGTGCTATTACATGAAAATTACATTTCAAATACAATAATACATCAACAAAATATCTTGCAGTAGACTTGTTTGTAGTAGCACAACGTGGACTCTTCAATGGAAGGTTGTATCTTTGATGAAGTCACAACACTCTTCAAGCATTCTTCATCAACAACTCGGTCTTCACATCAATTGATTCGCAGCAATGGTCTCATCCAAAAATAACCAGCTCCAAATGTCATATTCAGTGTGCACTTAACAAAAAAAATAAATATTCTTCAAAATGTGGATTCAAGTATAACCAGGGTGCAAACCATTTCAGTTCTATGTGATCTCCTAATAAAAAATATTTAATCCAAAACAAAACGAAGACATCTTGCAACCATCTCTCTCCGGCATCATAGTGAACAGAAGCTATCTTGAGCGAGCTATGAATCTAAGCATGAGCAAACCCAAGTTCAGAAAGCTGCAAGTGAGCTTCTGCATAGTTAGCAAAGAAATCATCTTCATCCTGTGCATACTTTTGAACATAAACTGCAAAAATGGGATCAGAAAACAGTGCCTTATCAGATGGCAACTGAAGCATATATACTCAAGCTCCAATACGCAGATTCAAACAGTCTTCAACATTATATCTCCCAGGCAGTCTTTAACGCAGTCTTCAATGTGTTCACTCAGAAAATTAGGGTTTCCACCCTAGAGAGGACGCACCAGTCTTTAGCAAAGTCTTCATGTAGCTTCAATCAACAGCATATCAAAAGAGTTCCTTCAACGCAGCCTTCAATGTGACTTCAGTCTTCAACGAGTTCTCTCAGCCATTGCAAATGTTTCACATCCATTTCAAGCATAGTATTCAAGGAGGGCACAGCTCTCAAAGAAATGCAGTCCACGCTCAATTAGAAGAGCCCACGCTCTCCACTAGCGAGCTCTCTCAGCCATTCACAAGTTCAATCTTCAAGCAAATAAGTATGCGTGAGCTGTGTTCATCGCACAGTCTTCTCACCGGTCTTCACGCAGGTAGCCCCCACGACTCCTCCAACGCTGGAATTGCTGATAACATCAATCCTCCATCGTTCAATGGGTCATCAAGGAGGGCAGCTCACATCCACGCCACAGAGAAATCTACAAAATCCCCAATGCACACAGCAGTAGTCTAGGGTAAATTTAGGGTTACACTTCCAGAGTCTTCAACGCAGCAGAGATCATGCTGAGGGTGTTCATTAGGTGGAATAACTCCAGTAGCAAGCATACCTCAAAGCATATACTCAACGCAGAGATCGTAGCATATATAGATTCAATATATACTCAGCTCCAATATAGATTCAGAATCACGCAGCATATATACTATATAAATTCAAACTTGCGCAGCATATATACTATATAGATTCAAACTCACGCAGCATATATACTTTCAGCTTTAGATTTAGGACTCACAATCTTTTGAACAAAATGGGTCGCATTTTATCAGCAGTGAACGGTGGGGAAATTCAACTTAGGGTTAGGTATTTCTTAAACGACTGAACAAAATTTCAACCGCTCATTCAAAAATGTGCAACAATTTGAGTAATACACAATTTATGGATTGTTTCATACCTCGATCCTTATCGCAGGTCTAGAAGAGAATAACGTATACAATGAATGCACACAGGCTGGCAAAGAGAAACGCATGCAAATGGCAGACTGACGGAGCAGGCAGTCTGGAAATGGACTGGCAAGCAGAATGCCAGGACTGAAATGCAGCCAGGAGTTATGGCAGGCAGCCAAGCTCTGATACCACTGATAGGTATAACTCTTGATTCTATTCTATTCATGGCTAATGCATACATTTATATATTACATATGACGGTTGTGTTTCACCTTCCGCCCAGCCTTTTCGGCTCCCTACATATCTATTCAGATTTATTTATTTACAATATATAATCCCGACAGATTATATTCTAACACCCACAAGCATAAATTCCACTTATCATGGAGTGTTCTCAAAAATATTTAAGAGTCAAGTTTTGATAACAAGTGTAGATGAGCTAGTAATCTCTAGGTGTGAAAATTCTGAAGAACATGATAATTAAAGTGAGTCTTTTGAGCACTTGTTCAAGTAATCGGGAATGTACATGTCTGAAGCATAAGAAATCATAAAATAAGTGGTTTGAAAATGATATACATGAATTCTAAAACTTAAAAGTTAAGATATGTTTGGAGTGTTTTTAGAGTACTTTCTTTTTCAGGTAATATCCCATGAGTTGTTCAAAGAAATAGAAAGACCCATTTGTAACCAAATTTCAAAACCATTTGTTAGAATTTGATTTATTTTATTATTGAAAACATAGAAAAAGAGTCCCCTACAAAGAAATGATTAGAAATGACTCTTACTTATTCAAAGAGATATACACATAATGACATATTTACAAATGATGATAACCCACAATATTTTTAAGGATCGGGAGGAGGAAGAGTCTTTGGAGAGAGGATTCCAATGATTACCTCTATCTTGGTAGGATCCATCTTGATCCCTTGGGGCAAAAGATGATGCCCCATGTAGATATTGTTGATGTATATGTAACTTCGGAATGTATTCACTTGTATATGTTATATGTATTGTACCCCGATGTTTATTCCAGGAAGTATCTGTAATGTAATTGAGTCATGTCATGCCCCAATGTTCCTATCAGAAGGTTCTATAATGTAAACAAGTCATGTCAAGTCATTGTGGGTAACCCTCCTATTGATCAAGGGTTAAAGTCCCCACAGTTCTGGGGCACTAGGGTTATTAGAATCTCCTAGAGAAGTCAGCCCTAGTAGGTTATTGTCAAGTCAGGAATTAGTATAAATAGAGAGTGAGTCTCTCTATTTATCACATACTAACTCACACTCAGTTGTAGCGCATAACTGAGGAAGAAGAAGACACTGGGGCTAGGAAGAAAGAGGCTACTGCTATCAGGAGATCATCTTACTGTTTTGGGGTTTTACTTTTGGTGCTGATTCTATCTTTGAGGAAGTTGCAGGGTTTTCTCCATTTATGGTTTCCTTGAGGAAAAACATTGTGCTCATTATCTCTTGTATTTGATTGTTGTACTTGTTATTTTCTCAGTTAAAGATCCTAACATAATGCTAGCTTGAATGATAAAATTCTAACATGGTATCAGAGCTAACCTGAGAAGAAGACACTGTACAACTGTGGGAACTAGGGCTTCCTACTTTGTGTATCTCTCTCCATAGATTTTCAGCAAAATAAGGTTGGATTAACTCTCCTCCCTGGGGCGCTTCTTTTTGTCGAAGCAGAATCCAATTCTGAGATTTTTCAGTTTTGGACCCTACACTACTACCGGAAATAAGGGCTTTCCACAGAAGTGGAAATTTTCATTGAGCCCAGGATTGGATTGATCTCCTCCTCAAAATTGAACTTTAGAGATCAAGATCAAAGAATTTGGTTGGATAGAACTTTGGAAAAGCCAAACCCTAATCTGCTCCTGAACCAGCACTGCAGAATCTCAGCTCCAAATCCAGATTCAACATCTTAACTTGGTAAGATCTAAATCTTTTGTATTTCCATTTGAGGTTCTCAGTTAATATGTCTCATCATACCAAGCTTGATGAAAAGCTTGAGGGAGCTGATAAATTCTGAGCCTGGAAGTATAGGATCTCCTTGGTCCTGGAAGACAATGAGTGGGAGTCCTATATCAAAGAGGAGGTTCCAGTTCCAGAGGGAGATGAGGCTAAGGCCTTACACAAGAAGAAGTTGGTTATGGAAAAGAGGATTATTGCTGATTCAATCAAGGATCACCTTATACCACATGTGTCCTCCCTAAAGACACCTAAATCTATGCTTGATTCCCTAACCAAACTGTTTGAAGGAAAGAACATAAACAAGAAGGTGACTTTGAGGAACTAGTTGAAGAATGTGAAGATTCAAAATGCAGAGACCATCCAGTCTTACTTCACAAGGGTCTCCTAGATCAAGGAATAGCTGGAAGTAGAAGATGAAGAAGTGGAGAATGCAAAGATTGTGATGACCACCTTGAATGATCTCCCTAGATCATGGGACTCCTTTATTCAAGGGATCTGTGCTAGCAAGAAGTTAGTCAAGTTCAGTAGACTATGGGAAGAATGCTCTCAAGAAGAAGCTCGGATAGCAGCTCAAGAAGAAAATATGGGAAGTGAAGATCAAGCTCTCACAGTTCACTCCAAGAAAAGCAAAAGAAGTTATCATCACTCTAGAGGTAAGTATTTCCATAAAAATAACACTAGAAAATATTTGTCTAGAAGCAGATGTTATACATGTGATGAAGTAGGACACTTTGCAAAAGATTGTCCTAAAAGACAAAATAAGAAAAAGGGAAACAAGAGAAGACATCATGCTCATGCTGTAGAGGATGATGAACCTTCCTCAAAGAGAACCAGATATGAAAGTGAAGACTCTTCAAGTGATGAAGAATATGTCTTGATTTCTGCTCTCACGGGAAACATCACACATGGAAGCAATGATTGGCTTATAGACAGTGGGGCTTCCAAACATATGACAGGATTCAAAGAGTCCTTTGTAAAACTTTCAAAACATGAATAAGCTCACAAGGTGAAACTGGGAGATGATTGCCAGTATCCAATAAAAGGTAGGGGAATCCTCCTATAAGCTAGACTCTAGAAATTCTATGAAGATGCAAGATGTATTGTTTGTACTAGGACTAAAGAAGAACCTCCTCTCCATATCTGCATTAGATGCAAAAGGAATGATAGTTGCATTTATAGAGGGCCAAGTTATCATGTGGCCAAAGGGAAAGACTATTAATGATGCAGTAGTAATTGGGGAGCAAGAGGGAGGTCTATACAAGTTGAAGGGCCATCCAGAACAAGATTTGGCACATGACACAGTAGAACCAAATGAACTTTGGCATAGAAGGATTGCACATGTGCATTACAGAGCACTACCACTTGCAAGAAAAGTTGTTGAAGGTCTTCTAGAAATTCAAGTAAAACATGATGGAGTCTGCAAAGGATGTGCGAAAGGAAAGAATACAAAGAAGACATTTCCAAGTAGCAAGAGTAAGGAAAAAGGAATCTTGGAAATCATTCACTCCAATGTATGCAGTCCGATGTTATCAAGTTCATTAAGTAGGTATGTGTACTAGGTTTCTTTCATTGATGACTTTTCTAGGAAGACATGGATTTACTTCATGAAGAACAAAGATGAAGTATTCAACAAGTTCAATGAATTCAAAGCCTTCATCGAGAACCACACTAAAAAGAATATCAAGACCTTTCAATCAGATAATGGCAAAGAATACACATCAAATGAATTCAAAGATTTGTGCATAGAATCAGGGATTAAGAGGGAGTTGTCCACTCCATGTAATCCACAACAGAACAGGATTGCAGAAAGGAAGAATAGAACTATCATGGAAGCTGCAAGAGCAATGCTTAATGGTCAAGATCTTCCTATGCATCTATGGGAAGAAGCTTCCAAAACAACGGTGTATGTACAGAACCGTATTCCACACAGAGTGCTAGAGAACAAGACACCTGAAGAAGTCTTTTCTAAAAAGAAACCAGAAGTTAGCCATCTCAGAGTATTCGGTTGTCCTTCAGGAAGTTACACATTCCAAAAGAGAAGAAGACAAAATTATATCCTTCAGGAAAGAAGGGTATATTTGTGGGATACTCTGAAAGCTCGAAGGCTTACAGAATATACTTCCCAGGGTTCAATAAGGTTGACATCAATAGGGATGTAACATTTGACTAAGATTCAACTTACAACAAATCCAGAATGAGGCCTATTGAAGAACCTGAAGAAATAGAAGCACCCAGAATTCATGATACAACCATGAACGAAGAATATCAAGAAGAAAATCGAGAATTTGAAGAACCTCAAGAACATGTAGATCCACCTCAAGAGAAGAATCCTTATAAGAGGAAACCTGCTTGGGTATGAGAAGCTAACCAAGGTGTGGAAAGATATGGGGCTCCAGAAGAGAATCACAGAGAAAGAAAGAGAACCAGGTCCTGCTCTAGTTATGTAGCCTTATTGTGTGATTTCATCGATAAACAACCCTCCAATCATGAAGAAGCGGTAGGACAGAAAGAATGGAAGGATGCTATGATTGAAGAGTATCAATCGATCATGAAAAATGATGATTGGGATGTTGTCCCAAGACCATAAGGGAAGTCTGTTGTAACTTCCAAATGGATCTACAAGATCAATCATGTTGCAGACAGTAGCATAGAAAAATATAAAGCAATATTTGTTACTCGTGGTTTCTCCCAGAAAGAAGGAATAGATTATGAAGAAACTTTTGCACCTGTAGCCAGATACACTTCCATCAGATCAATACTTGCTCTAGCTGCAATGATGAAATGGAAGATACGCCAGGTGGATGTCAAGACTGCTTTCTTGAATGGAGTAGTGGAAGAGGAAGTGTATGTGGAGTAGCCACTCGGTTTTGAGACACATGACAGGGAGTCTCATGTGTGTAGATTGAAGAAATCCCTGTACAGTTTGAAACAGGCACCCAGGACATGGTATGACAGAATTGATAGCTTTCTATCCAGTTTGGGCTTTACCAAGTGTAAAGCAGATTCCAACCTTTACTACAAAGTTGAGGATGGAAACCCAATGATGCTCCTACTATATGTAGATGATCTGTTTGTAACATGTATGGATGGGTTGATTGCTGATGAGAAGAGGAATCTTGTTTTCGAGTTCAAAATGAACGACTTGGGTATGATGCATTATTTTCTAGGCATGGAGGTGTGGAAGAATGTAGATGGAATTTCTGTAGGACAAGGGAAATATACAGTAGAGATCCTAAAGATATTCGGGATGATGGAAGGCCATGACTACACCTATGGCATGGAACCTGAAGCTATTGAGTGATGATTCATTAGAAGTGGTTGATACCACGATGTATCATCAGATGATTGGGTCTTTGATGTACCTGACGAAATGAGACCAAATATTTTATTTGCTATGAACACCTTGAGCCAGTTCCTAATAGATCCGAGACATGTTCACTTGATTGCTGCAAAGCATATTCTGAGGTACCTGAAGGGTACATTTGATTATGGGATCAAGTATGAGGGGAGTCATAAGATTAACCTAGAGGGTTATGTTGATTCAGATTGGACAGGCAGTGCCATCGATAGGAAGAGCACTTCAGGGTGTTGCTTCAGTATGGGATTAGGTGTGATATCTTGGTTTAGCAGGAAGCAATCCTGTGTGGCACTAAGTACAGCTGAAGCAGAGTATGTCATAGCTTGTTCAGCTAGTTGTGAGGTAGTATGGCTAAGGAAGCTACTGTCTAATTTATTTGATCTCTAGTTGGATGTTACTTGTATATATTGCGACAACCAGATTTGTGTGAAGTTGTCGGAGAAACCAGTGTTCCATGACAAGTGGAAGCATATCGAGATCAAGTATCACTATATCAGGGATATGGTGTAGAGAGGAGCAGTGAAGCTTTGGTATGTTGCGACAAATGAACAGATAGCCGATGTCTTGATGAAGCCATTAGCCAAAGTGAAGTTTGAGTACTTCAAGGAGAAGCTTGGTGTTCTCCAGATCGAGATTTCCCCCAAGGAGAAGTGATGAGTCCGTGAGCCATTTTGACATGGTGAGAGGATTGGTTCCTTCCATGGTCATATGGAAGGGCTGAGCCATTTTGTCATGGTGAGAGGATTGGTTCCTTCCATGTCAGATATGAGTGCTGAGCCATTCTGATGTGACTGTAGGATTGGTTCCTACATGATGAGATATAAGGGCTATTTCCATTCTTTGAATGGAGATACCGGGTCAGTTACCAGGAATACTCAGTCTAGGACTGAGGGCCATTCTGATATGATTGTGAGATGTAGTCTCACATGATCAGATATAAGTGCAGGGCCATTCTGATGTGATTGAGGGATATGTTTCCACTTGCTTAGATATAAGGGCTGTTGTCATTCTGTCATGGTGAGAGGATTGGTTCCTTCCATGTCAGATGTGAGTGCTGAGCCATTTTGATACGACTGTAGGATTGGTTCCTACATGATCAGATATAAGGGCTATTTCCATTCTCTGAATGGAGACACCTAGTCAGTTACCAGGAACCCTCAGTCTATGACTGAGTGCCTTTCTGATGAGTCAAGGTCAGATGTAAGTGCCGTACCTTTCCACATATGATAGTAGCTATGTACTATCATGCTGGTGGATGTGAGTGTTATGCCTTTCCACAGATGATAGTAGCTGTGTACTGTCATGCTGGTGAATGTGAGTGCTGTGCCTTTCCACAGATAGTAGTTGTGTACTGTCATGCTGGTGGATGTGAGTGCTATGCCTTTCTGATGAGTCAAGGTCAGATGTGAGTGTTTTGCCTTTCTGATGAGTCAAGGTTAGATGTGAGTGCTGTGCCTTTCTGATGAGTCAGGGTTAGATGTGAGTGCTGAGCCTTTTCACAGATGATAGTAGTTGAGTACTGTCATGCTGGTGAATGTAAGGGTTGTTCCTTTCTGACATGATGTTGGATGTGTTCCTCTCATGGTCGTATGTGAGTGCTGGCCATTCTGACTTAGGGTCAGATATGAGGGCTAAAGAAGACCTATAAGGAGGCTAGGCCTACAACCAGCATGAAAAAGGGCTGGCTCTGTAGAACTTCCTGTGATGAGAAGAATCATGAGATAACACCTATGATGATGACCTGGTGATGATCCATATCGAGTGATGATCCAGATACAGTGATGATGTCTCCAAGATGATCCAGATCGAGTGATGATCCAGAGCCAGCAGTGATGATTCAGATCCAGTGATGATCAAAATCGAGTGATGATCCAGATTAAGTGATGATGATCTAGATCTAGTGATGATGATCCTAATCTAGTGATGATCCAGATCCAGTGATGATGATCCAGATCGAGTGATGATCCAGATCCAAGATGAAGATGACTTGAAGATAAAGATGACTTGAAGATGAAGATGAATTGAAGATGCAGATGACGAGAAGATCCAGAGAAGAAGACCAGTACTGACAAATTGTGTTAAGAGAATACCTTCCTAGTTAAAAAGGAGTGTTGTATATGTAACTTCAGAATGTATTCACTTGTATATGTTATATGTATTGTACCCCGATGTTTATTTTGGGAAGTATCTGTAATGTAATTGAGTCATGTCATGCCCCGATGTTCCTATCGGGAGGTTCTATAATGTAAACAATTCATGTCAAGTCATTGTGGGTAACTCTCCTATTGATCAAGGGTTAAAGTCCCCACAGTTTCGGGGCACTAGGGTTATTAGAATCTCTTAGAGAAGTTGGCCCTAGTAGGTTATTGTCAAATCGGGAATTAGTACAAATAGAGAGTGAGCCTCTCTATTTATCACATAGTCACTCACACTTAGTTGTAGCGCATAGATGGGGAAGAAGAAGACACTGGGGCTAGGAAGAAAGAGGCTACTGCTGTTGGGAGATCATCTTACTTTTTTAGGGTTTTACTTTTGGTGCTGATTCTATCTCTGAGGAAGTTGCGGGGTTTTCTCCATTTATGGTTTCCTCGAGGAAAAACATTGTGTTCATTATCTCTTATGTTTGATTGCTGTACTTGTTATTCTCTCAGTTAAAGATCCTAACATAATGCTAGCTTGAATGATAAAATTCTAACAGATATAACATGGAGAGGTTTTGTTTAATGGAAATTCCTATTGATGATGTTTAGTTTTACATTTTGGACATAAATTTCTCTTTGATGCTTGTTCTTCTTCCTGGTTCTTTATGTAAGTTTGGTTTATAAAGTTACTATACCTAGAAGGTTTTTTTCGAGGTGAGAATGGGGCGTCCCAACATTATTTCCAGGAGAAATCTTCCTCCAATCACCCATTATTTTATTGGTTCTTATAGGAATAGGAGATGCTACTGTGGATGTTTCAATTTGTGGGGTTACTATGTTTATTGAATTTCCAAAGAGAGCTTTCACCTAGGAGATATTGAAAAAATTAGTGAAGTTCAGCTCCTCCACTTAATAAAAGTTGTATTATCTAATTTTGTGACTTAGTGGAAGATTTAAGGGTTCCCAACAGTTACTCCTTTTGAACTTTGTCAGGAATGAGGTCCTCAGGACCTCTTCTCTTTCTATGATTCCCCCCCATAAGAATCTCTTTATGTTTTCAGCATAACTACTTCCTATAGGTGTTTTTTCTTTTTTCGATGCCTTTTCACTGAGTTCATGGTTGGGGTTTTATGTTTCCTGCAAAAACTTAATAAAAATTTTAACAAAAATTTACTATCTTAACAAATCTATCCTAAGAATCTCTAGGTTTCCCTATGCTACCACTACTACTTTATTTGGGGGTGCCTTTTACAATAGATGCACAAGTTCTTTCCTCTCGTCTTACCGCTCCCCTGCTACCAGCCTAGAGTCTATTCTACCTTACAGAACAACTCCCTGGAAACGGCACCAAAAAGTTGGGTAAAATATTGTCTTAAATAATTCACCTAATATTTAATTATCGACCGGGGTCGGTAGGCTTAGAGTTTTTACAAAATATATGTGAAGGTAGAGGGATTCCTAAGGTATCATGGTAATACTTTAGTAAACAAAAGATTGAAAGCTCTTTCAAAATGAAAAACTAAGTTGAACTCCTAAGAATCCAATTTCTTAAGATAACAGAAACAAAGTATTAGGGAAAAGTGGTATCAAGTTATACCACTCTAGTCTATAAACAACTACTAAAAGAGAAAGATATGGATAGTGTGATCAAAATGAATTATTCTTTATAAGAATGTCTATTTTACTGATAAACAACTTTTAGGAACTGGTTGTACAAAGAAGAATTTACAACAACTAGTTATGTTTCCTAGAAACTATACGAGCAACTATTAGATGGACACTAATTCCATTCTCCTTGATTATTTTGAGGATAAGAGTTTACTATAATTAGGATAGGAGCAGGAGAAGTGTCAAAGTGACTTTCAAATGAGGTGAAGAAACTAAAGGGAATCAAATCTAACTTAATCTCTACGAAAATATGTAGACTAAGAAATGTCCAATTACAAGCTATGGTAAACATGATGGTCTACAAATAAATAACTCCTACTTGCAAAAGATAAAATAATACTACAAGAAGGTAGACATGATTTATGAACAAGCAGAAAACTTATAAAGATGATCTAAATTCTACCCTATAGATTCCTTTAATAACTATATGATTGAGAGAACAAATTGTATTACTACGAGCAATGTATAAGACACTTAATCTATTCATGAATTTAAGCTTAAACCTCACATATAAAGGAACAAGTCAAATCAAATATTTAATTACAAATCAATACAAGAGATCAAAACACATGACATAATTCTTAGGCATAGGGTGAAAAGAAAGGGAGAATAAGAATAAGGTTTAACAAGTAGTCTAAACAATATCATCTAAGGTTCTTAAGAGAAAATACAATCATTGTCTAACTACTACTATCAAAACAGAATCTGAAAACTAAAGAGACAAGTTCAAAATAGATTAAAAACGCACAGGGTTAAATGAAAGACTGTATGGTAGACTAAAACAAAGATCTATATGAGAGGCAGAACAGGCTGTCTGAATGACAGTCTGTCTGAGGAAAGTACTAAAACTTCAAGAAAACAGTGAATCTAAATGATTTGTTTAGAACAACTGACTCATGCATATGCTAATGAAATGTAAAAGAGCAAAAAGCAAATTTACTTAATGATTGAATTTCATAGCAACCTAATCTAAACTAGTTCATAATTCAAAAAGGAAATTACATCATTGAACAAACTGAAATACAGTTGAGAAAATTCATATAAAAACAAAAATGAATAAAGCTAAATTTACTGTGACTTAATCAAAGGAATATAGTCTAAAAACCAAACAATGAACTGTATATACTTTGAAAAGGAATTTGGAAACTATTCTATGCGCAACCGGTTGCTAACTTATAAAGGAAAACTACATAATCAACATGATATTAAAATGAAATCTATGCTACATAAAGTAATTAACATAAATGATTACAGGAATGGAATTGCATAAACAACTTATAAATAAGACTATACTAGTTACAGAGAAGGGAAATAATGAAGAATACACGAAAATGTAAAGCTTTGGTTGTCGGGGGGCCCTCCTAGCAAACAGAGTGATGCCTTGATAATGGAACACAATCATGCACATCGTAATAGAACTTTCATTAAATCAAAAGGTAGCATTATAGAGTTTTGTGGTCAACTGATAAGATGGCTAACTATCTCACTATCCTTACTAACTCCATTGATCCTATTAGCTATTAACCATTAACTATGAGCTATCAACTATTAACATTCAACGATTAACAATTTCTTGTTGATGTAATTGTAACTTCAGAATGTATTCACTTATATTTCTTATGTATTGTAGCCCGATGTTTATTCCGGGATGTACTTGTTTCATGTCATGCCCTGATGTTCCTATCGGGAGGATCTATAATGTAAACAAGTCATGTCAAGTCATTGTGGGTAACCCTCCTATTGTCTAAGGGTTAAAGTCCCCATAGTTCTGGGGCACTAGGGTTATTAGACTCTCCTAGAGAGGTCGGCCCTAGTAGGGTTTTAGTCATGTCAGGAATTAGCATAAATAGAGAGCTGGCCTCTCTATTTATCACACACTCATCCACACTCAGTTGTAGCGCATAGCTGAGGAAGAGAAAGACACTGGGGCAAGGAAGAAAGAGGTTACTGTTGTCGGGAGATCATCTTAGTGTTTTGAGGTTTTACTTTTGGTGTTGATTCTATCTCTGAGGAAGTTGCGGGGTTTTCTCCATTTATGGTTTCCCCGAGGAAAAACACTGTGTTCATTGTCTCTTGTGTTTGATTCCTATGCTTGTTGTTCTCTTAGTTAAAGATCCTAATGTTATGCTAGCTTAATGTTAAAAATATAACATGGTATCAGATCTAACCTGAGAAGAAGACACTGTGCAGCTGCGAGAACTAGGGCTTCCTACTTTGTAGATCTCTCTACACAGATTTTGATCAAAAGAAGGCTGGAATAAATCTCCTCCTTAGGGCACATCTTTCTGTCGAAGCAGAATCCAATTCTGAGGTTTTTCAGTTTTGGACCCGACACCGCTGCTGAAAATTAGGGCTTTTCACAGAAGTGGAATTTTTTAGTGATCCCAGGACTGGATTGATCTCCTCCCTAAAATAGAAGTTAGGGATCAAATTCAAAGCATTTGGTTGGACAGAACTCCAGAAAAGCAAAACACTAATATGCTCCTAAACCACCACTGCAGGATTTCAGATCCAAATTCAGATCCGACATCTTGACCTGGTAAGATCTAAATATTTTGTATTTCCATTTGAGGTTCTCAGTTAAGATGTCTCATCATACCAAGCTTGAGGGAGCTGATAAATTCCAATCTTGGAAGTATAGGATCTCCCTAGTCCTGGAAGAAAATAAGTTGGACTCCTATATCAATGAGGAGGTTCTAGTTCTAGAGGGAGATGAGGAAAAGGCCTTACATAAGAAGAATTTGTTCATGGCAAAGACGATCATTGCTGATTCTATCAAGGATCACCTCATACCACAGGTGTCCTCCCTCAAGACACCTAAAGCTATGTTTGATGCCCTAACCAAATTGTTTGAAGGGAAGAACATAAACTGAAAGATGAATCTGAGAAACCAACTGAAGAATGTGAAGATTCAGAATCCAGAAACAATCCAGTCTTACTTCACAAGAGTTTCTCAGATCAAGGAACAACTGGAAGCAGTAGATGAAGAAGTGGAAAATGTAGATATTGTAATGACCACTTTGAATGGTCTCCCTAGATCATGGGACTCCTTTATTCAAGGAATCTGTGCTAGAAATAAGTTAGTCAAGTTCAACAGACTATGGGAAGAGTGTTCTCAAGAAGAAGCTTGAATCGCAGCTCGAGAAGAAAATATGGGAAGTGAAGATCAAGCTCTCACAGTTCACTCCAAGAAACCCAGAAGAAGTTAGTCAAGTTTAGTAGACTATGGGAAGAATTCTCTCAAGAAGAATCTCAGATAGCAGCTCAAGAAGAAAATATGGGAAGTGAAGATAAAGCTCTCACATTTCACTCCAAGAAACCCAGAAGAAGTTCTCATCACCCCAGAGGTAAGTCCTTTCATAAAGATAACTCTAGAAAATATTTGTCTAGAATCAGATGTTATACATGTGACGAGAAAGGACATTATGTTAGAGAATGTCCTAGAAACAAAAATGTCTCTCACAAGAAGAAGGGAAACAAGAGAAGACATCATGCTCATGCTGCAGAGGATGATGAACCTTCATCAAAGAGAACCAGATATTAAAGTGAAGATTCCTCAAGCGAGGAAGAATATGTTTTGATTTTCGCTCTCACGGGAAACATTACTCATGGAAGCAATGCTTGGATTATAGATAGTGGGGATTCCAAACATATTATAGGATTCAAGGAATCCTTTGTGAAACTTTCAGAACATGAATCACCTCACAAGGTGAAGCTAGGAGATGAATACCAGTATCCAATAAAAGGTAGTGGGGAATCTTCCTATAAGCTAGACTCTGGAAAGTCTATGAAAATGAAGGAAGTATTGTTTGTACCAGGACTAAAGAAGAACCTCCTCTCCATATATGCATTAGATGCAAAAGGAATGAGGGTTGCATTCATATATGGTCAAGTCATCATGTGGCCAAAAGGAAAGACTATCAATGATGTAGTAGTGATTGGGGAACAAGAAGGAGGATTGTACAAATTCAAGGGCCATCCAGAACAAGCCTTGGTCCATGACACAGTAGAGACAAATGAGCTTTGGCATAGAATGATTTCACATGTGCATTACAAAACACTACCAATTGCAAGCAAAGTTGTTGAAGGTCTTCCAGAAATTCAAGCAAAACATGATGGGGTATACAAAGGATGTGTGAAAGGAAAGAATACAAAGAAGACATTTCCAAGTAGTGAGAGAAAGGAAAAAGGAATCTTGGAAATCATCCACTTCGATGTATGTGTTAGAATAATCAACCCATAGTTAGCTACCTTAGACATTAATTAATCCATTTTTGTCTTATTTTCCTAGTTTCCAATATTCCACTCTATGTAAGTTGTCTTCCACATGTCCTAGAAGTCAAACTTGCTAAAAATGAGTCATGGAGCACTTGGAAAACCTCTTGGAATCCATATTTAGCATATCTTCTTTATTCTAGATCCTCCCTAGCGCATGTCTTCTTTTTCTGCTTTATTGCCTGCTTTACTGAGTTTTATGGCAAAAAGGAAAGTAAGACTAGGTGCAGTTGACTTGTTTTTTGCCATCATCATCCTCCATTATTTTCTCCTAATAAAAGCATGTATGAGTTGTATTTCCATCACCTATTAGCTTTCCTACTTGACTTTTCCAATTCGTGAGCTCCTAGGCAGATTTGGAAACTGCTTTATGCACCTATGGGGGATTTGACTGGATTTAGTAAGCTTGCTTTTGACTATTTCAAATGGAATCCTTATGAATTCTAATCTATGATGTAATTTTTTATTGCAGCAGCCTATGACTTCACAAGGTTGGCTATTGTACACTTATTCAATACAGATTAGTGTTATGCTCCAATTTCAGTCTCCTTTGTGTGTAAATTTGCATGTTTGATTAGTAATTTTGTGAGTGCAATTGAGCTATCACCTGGGTTGAATTTCCACATGGTATCAGAGCCTTTGTAGATCAATTTCTCTCCTTCCATATTGCTATTTCAGGTTCGACATCTTGACTGGGAGCTATTCTGCTGACTGAAGGGACAATTTCTGAGCTATGGATCAATCTCAGAAGATCATCTTGACTCCATTTAATTTCTTTGAATGGAAAGCAGAGATGGAGATATTGTTGAGAGAAAAAGGTATCTACAAGGTGAATATGGAAACTAAAGCGGATCCCAATGCAGCTGCAGAGAAAATTAAATGCCGCAATAGGAGGGATGAGGCTTATGGTCTCTTGTGTCTGAGCATATCCAGAGACCTCCTCTTCCATCTTAATGGATTGACATCACCAAATGAAGTATGGGAGAAGATTGTAGAGATTTTTGGTAAGACATATGAGATGAGAGGACATCAAATCGAGAATGAATTGATCTCCTTGAGTCCCAGCAGCTTCGAATCCCTGCAACTCTACTTTTCCAAGTTTAAAGCCCTTATTTTGCATCTAAAACAGTGTGGAATTGAAAAGAAGGAGGATCAACTAGTTTTGGCCATACTCTCGAACCTTGGCCATGCCTATTTAGTGTTTGTTTCAACCTTCCTTGCACCCAAGTTGACAGCTTGAGCCTGGAAGATGCCTAACATTGCAGAGTTCATGGAATCCCTCACACAAGAACAAGATAAACTGGTGATGATGGGAACCATCAAACCTTCCAAAGAACAAGCTCTTGTTGCTGGAGATTCAAGGGTGGATTCAAAAGGCAAGAAGAAATCTAAGAAGCCACCTGAGTATAAGAGAGACAAGAACAAGTCTCAGGAGGAGCCCCAAGGCTCCAAGAAGAACTTCCAGAAGAAGAATAACAAAGGAGAAATGAGCAAGTGCGCATACTGTAGTAAGGGCTTTCATCCTGAAAGCTCCTGCATGAAGAATCAAATTGACATGCTGACCCAACTCCTAGAGAAGAATAACATCTCCTCTCTGGATAGCTCAAAGATCCTGAAAGCTCCTACATGAAGAAGCAAATTGACATGCTGACCCAACTCCTAGAGAAGAATAACATCTCCTCTCCGGATAGCTCAAAGAAGAGGGAAGGAGGATCAAATTCAAAAGACAGAGAGAGAGTTCATGCATTGCTTGCTGGAACATCAAGCTCACCTAGCTTCATCATAGACTCTGGAGCTTCAAGACATATGGTTTCGACCAAGGAGGCATTCTCCTCTCTTGACATGTCGAAAGGTCCACCAATAGTGCTGGGAGATGACTCTCTAACTGACAGTTTGGGAAAAGGAAGGATTGATCTTGACCATGGTAAGTTCAGCAATGTATTGTATGTTCTAGGTCTTGCCTCTAACCTCTTGTCAGTGTATCAGATGACCCACATAGGGTCTCCAAAGAAGGTCATATTCTCCCCTGATGATGTTGAGATCATGGAGATCTCGAGTGGTAAAGTCATTGCAAAAGGAGTTGTAGATCACACTTCGAAGGTATACTGGTTTTCACATTTTGTACCCTACTCAAACCCCTCTGCTCTTCTGATTCATGCTAATGAGGCAAGCAATATTTTGCATGAAATATTTGGCCATATTAACTATAAGTATATTTCTAATCTAAGTGAAAAAGAAATGGTCATAGGGTTACCAAATATTAAGTTTTCCAAGGGAGTCTATCAAGGTTGTGTCCTAGGAAAACACCCAGAGCATAAATTTGAGAGAGCTAGTCATGAGAGAACCTCTGCACCTCTTGAGTTGATCCACAGTGATGTTGGTGGTCCATTCCCTCGTATGTCAATGATTCAGGCCAAATATGCATTAACTTTCATCAATGACTTTTCCAGGTACTTGTTGGGTTTACTTCCTGAAGCATAAGTCTGAAGTTTTTGGCCTCTTCAAAGTAAGTTAAGGCTTTGGTTGAAAACCAGTTTGGGAGGAAACTCAAGATCCTCAGATCTGACAATGGTGGTGAGTATGTCAAGTTTGAGTTCATTCAATATTGTGAATATGCAAGTATTCAGATGCATCATTCAATCCCTTACACACCACAACAAAATGGTGTTGCTAAGAGAAAGAACATATCACTGAAAGAGATGGCAACCTGTATGTTGGAGGCTATGAATTTGCCCCCAAAGTTTTGGGCTGAGGCTATAAACTGTGCATATTATATCTAGAATAGGGTTCCTCATAAACAACTTGATGGTATGACTCCTTTTGAAGCATGGAGTGGGCACAAGCTAGATGTGACCCGTTTCAGGATTTTTGGCTCAAGGGCTTGGGCTAGAATTCCAACAGAAAAGAGGAAGGCTTTGCAGCCCCAAAGTCAAGAGTGTCTATTTATTGAGTAATATAAAGATTCAAAAGGGTACAATTTGATCGATTTGAGCACAAACAAATCCTTCATTGAAAGGAGTGTTCAGTTCCAAGAAGAGCCTTTAGCAGCAGTTGAAGTTGGAGAGTCTTCTTCACCATCAGAACCATTGAATGCAAGTGAAGAGACAAATGATTTTGATGATTCTGATATGTCTGATAATGATGATTTAATTACATATCCTAATAGTCCTACAAGACCAAAATGGGCAGCAAAGACCATTCATGCAGCTGGGGAACTAGCTGGAAATCCTAGTGATCCTAGGAGGACTAGATCTTAGTTTGAGAGTGATCTGAGCATGAAAGACCCTTTATTTGCAGAGAAATGCTATCTGATGGATGAATCAGACCCACATACATATGAGGCACATGATCCAAGATGGAAAGCAGCCATGAAAGAAGAATTCAGCTCACTCTAGAAGAACACCACTTGGGAGCTGGTTGATCTTCCCCCAGGGAGGAAGCTAGTTCAATGTAAGTGGGTTTTCAAAACTAAGTTTGCTGCTGATGGTTCACCTTTGAAATATAAGGAAATATTGGTAGCCAAGGGATACTCACAGGTACATTGTATTGACTACAATGGGACCTTTGCACCAGTGGCAAAGATGGACTCCATCAGGCTATCCTTAGCCATTGCAGCTTCAATGCAGTAGGAGGTACATCACATGGATGTGAAGTGTGATTTCCTGAATGGAGATATTACTGAATATATTTACATGCAGAAGCCTCAAGGGTTTGTTACTAATCAATATTTTATGTGCAGGCTAAAGAAATCATTGTATGGGCTTAAACAAGCCCCCAGGGCTTGGTATGCCAAGATTGATGGCTTTCTGCTGCCATTGAGTTTTGTTCGATGCATGTCTGATCCAAATGTTTATTTGAAGCTGATTCATGGTTCTTTGATGATTATTGTCTTGTATGTGGATGACCTTCTGATTACAGGAAGCTCAAAGAAAGAAATTGCCTCCTTGAAGGATGCAATAAACCATGCATTTTCTATGACTGATTTGGGGTTGTTGATAGTACATTGTATAGACAACTAATTGGGTTTTTTCCGTACCTTACACACACTCAAACTGATATTTCTTATGAAGTAAGTGTGTCTTCAAGATACATGGATCAGCCTCATGAGATCCATTGGAGAGCAGCCAAAATGATCCTTAACTTTGTTCAGGGAACAAGAACTCATGGGATCTTCTACAAAGCTAAATTTGATCTTGATTTGATTGGGTTTACTGACAGTGATTGGGGAGGTGAAAACATAGATCAAAATTCAACATCAGGATATGTGTTCATGCTTGCTTAAGGACCAATCAACTGGTCAAGCAAGTAACAGAGTGCCATTGCACTCTCATCTACAGAAGCAGAGTACAGAGGAGTTGTAAATGCAGCAACTCAATGTTTATGGTTGCAGGGGTTACTTGGTGAGTGTGGATTTATATCAGAGTTCTCAACTATTATCTATTGTGATAATTAGAGCACCATTCGAATCTGCAATGATCTAGTTCAGAGACAGAAAACCAAACAGATTGAGATCCATATGCACTACATCAGACAGCTTGTGCATGATGGCACCATTCACCTACTCTTCTGTGCATCTTCAGAATAAGTAGCTGACATCTTCACCGAATTTTTTTGTGAGAAGAAATTAAGCAATCTCAAATCACTGTTGGGGATTTTTTATCATGCTGTGAAGCATGATTGATGACAAGATTTTCAAATTTTTTTTACTGTCCATGTTTAAGGGAGGATTTTCCCACTGGGTTTTTTCCTCTTTCCTTGGTTAAATGGACATGCAGTATGTAAAGGGTGACTAAGCCTTGTTGCTAGGCCCTGTATTTTTCTGATATTTACTCATAAGTCAGGATTAAGGGGGGGTGTTAGAATACTCAACCCATAGTTAGCTACCTTAGACATTAATTAATCCATTTTTGTCTTATTTGCCTAGTTTCCAATATTCCACTTTATGCAAGTTGTCTTCCACATGTCCTAGAAGTCAAACTTGCTAAAACTGAGTCATGGAGCACTTGGGAAACCTCCTAGAACCCATATTTAGCATATCTACTTTATTCCAGATCCTCCCTAGCACATGTCTACTTTTTCTGCTTTATTGCCTGCTTTACTGAGTTTTATGGCAAAAGGGAAAGTAAGACTAGGTGCAGTTGACTTGTTTTTTTCCCTCATCATCCTCCATTATTTTCTCCTAATAAAATCATGTATGAGTTGTCTTTCCATCACCTATTATCTTGCCTACTTGACTTTGCCAATTTGTGAGCTCCTAGGCAGATTTGGAAACTGCTTTATGCACCTATGGGGGATTTGACTCGATTTAGTAAGCTTGCTTTTGACTATTTCAAATGGAATCCTTATGAATTCTAATCTCTGATGTAATTTTTTATTGCAGCAGCCTATGACTTCACAAGGTTGGCTATTGTACACTTATTCAATACAGATTAGTGTTATGCTCCAATTTCAGTCTCCTTTGTGTGTAAATTTGCATGTTTGATAAGTAAGTTTGTGAGTGCAATTGATCTATCACCTGGGTTCAATTTCCATAGTATGTGGTCCTATATAATCAATATCACTAAGAGGGTATGTATATTATGTTTCTTTTATTGATGAATTTTCTAGGAAGACATGGATCTACTTCATGAAGAACAAAGATGAAGTATTTAGCAAGTTCAAGGAATTCAAAGCCTTGATAGAGAACCACACTGAAAAGAAAATCAAGACCTTTCGATTAGATAATGGTGGAGAATTCACTTTGAATGAATTCAAAGAGTTATGCAAATACTCAGGGATTAAGAGGGAGTTGTCCACTCCTTATAATCCACAACAGAATGGGATTGCAAAATGGAAGAACAAAACTATCATGGAAGCCGCAAGAGCTACGCTTCATGATCAAGATCTTCCTATGCATCTTTGGGCAGAAGCTTCCATAACAGCGGTGTATGTATAGAACCTTACTCCACACAGAGTAATTGAGAACAAGAATCCTGAAGAAGTCTTCTCTGGCAAGAAACCAAAAGTCAACCATCTCAGAGTATTCGGTTGTCCTCTGTACATACACATTCCAAAAGAGAAGAGAACAAAATTAGATCCTTTAGAAAAGAAGTGTATATTTGTGGGATACTCTGAAAGCTCAAAGGATTATAGAATATATTTCCGAAGATTCAAGAAGATTGAAATCAGCAGAGATGTGACATTTAATGAAGACACAACTTACAAAAAATCCAGAAAGAGACCTGCTGAAGAACCTAAAGAAGCATAAGCACCCAAAATTCTTGATAAAACCATGAACGAATAAACTCAAAAAGAAGATCTAGAATTTGAAGAACCACAAAGACTTGTAGATCCACCTCAGGAGAAAAATCCTCATAAGAGGAAACTTGCTTGGGTACGGGAAATTATCCAAGGTGCAGAAAGATATGGGGCTCTAGAAGAGAATCGCAGAGAAAGGAAGAGGACCAGATCCTCCTCCAGGTATGTAGCATTACTATGTGATTTCATCGATAAAGAAACTTCCAATTATGAAGAAGCGGCATAACGGAAAGAATGGAAGGATGCTATGATCGAAGAATATCAATCGATCATGAAAAATAATGTTTGGGATGTTGTCCCAAGACCAGAAGGGAAGTCAATTGTAACTTCCAAATGGATCTACAAGATCAAGCATGCTGCAGATGGTAGCATTGAAAAATATAAAGCAAGATTTGTTGCTCGTGGTTTCTCCCAGAAAGAAGGAATAGACTATGAAGAAACTTTTGCACCTGTAGCCAGATACACTTCCATAAGATCAGTACTTAATTTGGCTGTAGTAATGAAATGGAAGATACACCAAATGGATGTCAAGACTGCTTTCTTGAATGGTGTAGTAGAAGAGTAAGTACATGTAGAGAAACCACTCAGTTTAGAGACACATGACAGAGAGTCTCATGTATGCAAATTGAAGAAATCCATGTATAGTTTGAAACAGGCACCCAAGACTTGTTACAGTAGAATTGACAGCTTTCTATCGAGTTTGGGTTTTACTAAGAGTAAAGTAGATTCCAATTTTTATTACAAGGTTGAAGATGGAAACCCACTAATGCTCCTACTGTATGTAGATGATTTGTTTGTAACAGGTATGGATGGGTTGATAGTTGATACGGAGAGGAAGCTTACTGTCGAGTTTGAAATGAAGGACTTGGGTATGATGCATTATTTTCTAGGCATGGAGGTGTGGTAGAATGCAGATGGAATATCCCTTAGACAAGGGAAGTATGCAGTAGAGATCCTGAAGAGGTTTTGGATGATGTACTGCAAGGCTATGGCCACACCTATGGCATCAAACCTGAATCTATTGAGCGATGCTTCATCAGAGTCGGTTGATGCTACGATGTATCTTCATATGATTGGGTCCTTGATGTACTTGATGAACATGAGACTAGATATTTGCTTTGTTGTGAACACCTTGAGCCAGTTCCTGACATATCTGAGAAATTTTCACTTGATTGCTGCAAAGCATATTCTAAGATACCTAAGGGGTACAGTTGATTATGGGATCAAGTACAATTCGAATCAGAAGATTATCCTGGAGGGTTATGTTGATTCAAATTGGGTAGGTAGTGCCATCGATAAGAAGAGCACTTCAGGGTGTTGCTTCAGTATGGTATTAGGTGTGGTCTCTTGGTTTAGCAGGAAGTAATCCTGTGTGACACTAAGTACAGCTGAAGCAGAGTATGCCGTAGCTTGTTCAACTAGTTGTGAGGTAGTATGGCCGAGGAAGCTACTGTCTGATTTATTTGATTTCTAGTTAGATGCTACTTGTATATATTGTGACAACCAGATTTGTGTGAAGTTGTCAGAGAACCTGGTGTTCCATGACAAGTCGAAGCATATCGAGATCAAGTATCACTATATCAGGGATATGGTGTAGAGTGGAGTAGTGAAGCTCCAGTATGTTGCGACGGATGGACAGATAGCTGATGTATTGATGAAGCCATTGCCTAGAGTGAAGTTTGAGTACTTCAGGGAGAAGCTTGGTGTCCTCCAAATCGAGGTTCCCTCCAAAGGGAAGTGATGAGTCCGTGAGCCATTCTAACATGGTGAGAGGATTGGTTCCTCCTATGGTCAGATGTAAGGGTTGAGCCATTCTGTCATGGTGAGAGGATTGGTTCCTTCCATGTCAGATATGAGTGCTGAGCCATTCTGATATGACTGTAGGATTGGTGCCTACATGATCAGATATAAGGGCTATTTCCATTCTTGGAATGGAGCTTCCTGGTGAGGTACCAGGAAAACTTAGTTTGGGACTGAGGGTCATTCTGATATGACTGTGAGATGTGTTCTCACATGATCAGATATGAGTGCATGGCCATTCTGATGTGATAGAGGGATGTGTTCCCACTTGATCAGATGTAAGGGCTGAGCCATTTTGTCATGGTTAGAGTATTAATTCCTTCCATGTCATATGTGAGTGCTGGCCATTCTGACTTGGTGTCAAATATAAGGGCTACCACCATTCTTGGAATGGAGCTACCTGGTGAGGTACCAGGAATCCTCAGTCTGGGACTGAGATCCATTCTGATGTGACTGAGGGATGTGTTCCCACATGATCAGATGTAAGTGCAGATCCTTTCCACAGATGATAGTAGGTGTGTACTATCATGCTAGTGGATGTGAGTTCTGGCCTTTCCACAGATGATAGTAGGTGTGTCCTACCCTACTGGTGGATGTGAGTGCTGCACCTTTTCACAGATGGTAGTAGGTGTGTCCTACCATGCTGGTGATTGTAAGTGCTATGCCTTTCCACAGATGGTAGTAGGCATGTCCTAGCATGTTGGTGGATGTGAGTGCTATGCCTTTCCATAGATGATATTAGTTGTGTCCTATCATGTTGGTGGTTGTAAGTGTTGAGCCTTTTCATAGATGATAGTAGTTGTGTCCTATCATGCTGGTGAATGTGAGTGCTGGGCGGGCCATTATGACTTGGTGTCAGATGTAAGCACTGAAGAAGAACTACATGGAGGCTAGGCCTACAACCAGCATGAAAAAGGGCTACCTCTGTAGAAATTCTTGTGATGAGAAGAATCATGAGATAGCACCCGTGATGATCCAGTAATGAAGATCTAGCAATGATGATCTAGATAGAGTGATGATCCATATCCAGTGATGATGTCCATTGACGATCTAGATCGAGTGATGATGATCCAGATCCAGTGATGATCCAGATCAAGTGATGATGATCCAGATCGAGTGATGATCCAGATCCAAAGATGAAGATGACTTGAAGATGAAGATGACTTGAAGATGCAGATGACGAGATGATCCAGAGAAGAAGACCAGTGATGAAAATTGTGTTGAGAGAATACCTTTCTAGTTAAGAGGGAATGTTGATGTAATTGTAACTTTGGAATGTATTCACTTATATTTCTTATGTATTGTAACCCAATGTTTATTCTGGGATGTACTTGTGTCATGTCATGCCCCGATGTTCCTATCGGAAGGATCTATAGTGTAAACAAGTCATGTCAAGTCATTGTGGGTAACCCTCCTATTGTCTTAGGGTTAAAGTCCCCGCAGTTCTGGGGCACTAGGGTTATTAGAATCTCCTAGAGAGGTTGGCCCTAGTAGGGTTTTAGTATTGTTGGGAATTAGTATAAATAGAGAACTGGCCTCTCTATTTATCACACACTCATCCACACTCAGTTTTAGTGCATAGCTGAGGAAGAGAAAGACACTGGGGCAAGGAAGAAAGAGGTTACTGCTGTCGAGAGATCATCTTACTATTTTGAGGTTTTACTTTTGGTGCTGATTCTATCTTTGAGGAAGTTGTGGGGTTTTCTCCATTTATGGTTTCCCTGAGGAAAAACACTGTGTCCATTGTCTCTTGTGTTTGATTGATGTGCTTGTTGTTCTCTCAGTTAAAGATCCTAATGTTATGCTAGCTTAATGTTAAAAATCTAACATTTCTCGCATGAGATCATATGTATATATAGTGTTTTTACAGAAGGCGAGCAAGTTGACCCTTTCAGTGGTCGACTGCTTTTAAGATAAAGTAGTCATTATGATAGGTAACTACATTAATAGACAACATATGACATTTCCTCCTTCTTCACAAATCTGGTTCTTCTCTGGTGCGCGATGTAGCATATGAACTCAATATTAATTGGAACTAGTGTCAAGGTGTCACACAGAGACATCATACGAGTGATATTCCAGAAGGAGGCTCATGCTAACATGCTGGCGCATGCTCACAACAAATTACGGCCTTTACCTACCTTTAATGCTCAGGAATCAATTGATAGCAATGCGCGGTTGATTTGGCGGTTCGAATGGTGAGCTGGACAATGTGCTGGATATGCTTTGTGCACATCTAGTATAGATGCAATACCTGATCGTTGGTTCGCTGAAGACCATGATTCTTTAATGACAGTTTCATACATTAGGATATCATTACATATCATCGAATTTAGACAAGAAAATTGTGAAATAATGCAAAATAAAACATAACTTGCATAAATCAAAATATGACCATACCTGCTGCTGAATGGTGAACTGTATGGTAGAAAAGATGCCAAAAGGTAACAAAACATGTGTTCAATATGTAAAATAAAATGAGGACCATGATCCGTAGGACCTCAACTTTAGTGCTTTAAAATTTTGTTTGAAAGAATGCGTGCAATAGGTTAATTAATGGAACAGCATTAACAGAAATTAAGTGCTCAGAACAGGAATTAAAGACAAGAATGATAAACATATGCCAAGTAGAAAACACAAAAACAGAGTTTGATAACGGAGTTCACCCCCTCCACTGGGCTACGTCTCTGGGTCCCTCTCCAATAGGAACCGATCCAATTAATGGTTTTAGAATAGTACAAATGGTTCTGGACTGATCATAGAAACTGGACATTACAGTAAAGTCTTCAAGACCTCCTCTCTGAAAGTTACAAAACTGGACTTCAACAGGCAAAAGAAGCCAAGTATAACTGAGAGTAGTCGACTTTTAAAAAGGAACAACACATGGGTAGTTTTCACAGCAAAATGCTCTCTCCAAGCTTCTTATAACCGAGAAATGTTCTCCTGCTCTTTCACGAACTGCGTCCAATCGTCCCAACTCTGAACCCCCTGCTCTTTCAATGGATTCCTCCTTTAATACTCATCTTTGCCATTACAAAGGGCCAAAACGTCCAAGAAATGCGACTGTTCGCATCCCATGAAATGTGACAGCAAGACTGTTCATCGCCCTTTCCTTTATCCCCACAATGGCATAACTGCCAAGAAAGCTTCGCCAAAACCGTTACAACAAAGCCGTGTCATGCGTATTTGAATCAAAGGTTGTGATCATCTGTTCGTCCACCATTGCAGAAGAAGATAAGGAGCGGGCTTGATATTTTCCTTCGATGAACTTGGTCTCGATCGACTGTCGGCTGGTTTTCCGAATCGGAAGATTTAGTCATTTGGTTTCTGCAGTTGTGGATGGCGCACCACTTCTTTTTCTGAACTTTTGTCTATCCGCCGTTAAGGCTGCCGGATCGCTCCATCTTCCGATCCGTCCGAATTCCCATCGTTGCGGAAGGAAGAAGGCTTTTAAGCTTCTGCCATTACGGCTGCTGGAAGCGTTCCGTCTTCCGATTCGTTAGGCTTCTGTCGTTGCGGCTGCCGGAAGGCTTTCCTCTTTCTGATCCATTTAAGCTTCCCCGTTGCGGCTACCGGAAGGCTTTCGAGTCCCAATCCATTTAAGCTTCCACCAATGCGGCTGCCAGAAGGCTTTTGAGCCCTACCATTGCGGAAGGAAAAAGGCTTCCGATCCGTGTATTTTTGCGTCCGATTTTTTTTTTTCACGCGCGGCTTATTTGAACCATCGTACCATATTGGATCTTCACAGAGGAATAATCTGCCAGATCAATCCTCCCCATTGGAGAGTTTTTGGACCACCAAAAGCCTGAATTATTCTGCAAGTAAGTGAGGGTAAAGTTCCCTCACTTTACCAATCTCCATCCATCTTGCTTTGCTAGGATGCATTCCTTTCATCCCCACTCGAAGGTACTCAGCATTCCCCCTTCGTGAAGTCCTTACATTTCTGTCAAGAATAGCATCATCCTGCAACTCTCTCATATATTTAGGTGCCAAATCATCAATTGAAGGAATCTGTATGTTAATTTCCTCATCCATGATCATAGGAGGCTCATACAATTTAAGATTCTCAACATTGATAACTGGATAAATTTGCATGTATGGAGGTAAATTCAAGCGAAAAGCATTAGTACCGATCTTTTCCAAGATCTCAAAAGGACCATACCTGATAGGCTTAAGCTTTTTACCTTCACCTTTCATTCTTTCTTTGGTGATGTGTAACCAAACTCGGTCACCAACCTGAAATTGATGATCAACTCGATGCTTGTCATGCCTGGCTTTGTACTTTTCCTGGATCTTCTCCAACTATTATTGCACTGCCTGCTGCACTGCTTGGATTCTTTGAATGAACTTTAAAGCTTTCTCTGCATCATGATGTCCATCCACTGCATCTTTGCCAAAAGACAAGTCTATCGGTGTTTTTGGCAGATAACCAAAACAAGTTTCAAAAGGAGATTTTTTCGTGGAAGAATGAACTGCATGATTGTAAGCATGATGTATATACTGCAACTTCCCATCCCAAAGTTTAGGATGCTTACTACAATATCCTCTGAGCAGCTGAACCACTGTTCTGTTCACTACCTCTATTTTCCCATTGGTCTGTGGATGAAAAGCTGTACTTTTCTTCAGTTTAGTGTCCATAAGCTCCCATAAAGTTGACCAGAATTTTCCCAAGAACTGGGAATCTCGATCAGATACAATAGACATGGGTAGCCCAAAATGTACCCAAACATTTTGAAAGAATAAATGAGCTGTTTGTTCAGCAGTGATATGCTTGTTACATGGCATTAAGATACACATTTTGTTGAATCTATCCACAACAACATATAGATAATCATGCCCTTTTCTAGACATAGGTATTCCCCCTACAAAGTCCATAGAAATGCTTTCCCAAGGACGAGAAGAAACTGGAAGAGGAGTGTACAAACCCAATTTCCTATTGCTAGGCTTACTTGTTGCACACATAACACAACCTCTTATATATTCAGCTACAGTTTCTTGCATTTGAGGCCAATAACAATGATTCTGCAATACGGACAATGTTTTGCTTACACCAAAATGTCCTGCAATCAATGAACTATGTGCCTCTCGGATCACATGCACTCTTTCTTTCTCTGGAATACAGAGTTTACCGAGATGATACAAGAGCTGTTCATGCACAAAATAGTTCTCTTCCTATTTACCATGTATTAGTGATGCATATACTTTCTTAAAATCTTTATCTTTCTCATACTGTTCAATATAACTTTCATGTGTTAATGAACTGTTCTGAAGAATGATTGAAGCATTTGTAGGTGGCCTTGATAACATGTTTGCTACTTTATTATGAATTCCCTTTTTGTACTTGATTACGAGATGAAATTGTTGTAAGAACCCCATCCATCTTAAATTCCTACTTTGTTATATTTTAGTTTGAGATTGTAAATATTGAAGTGGCTGATGATCAGTATGGATGACTGTCTCTTTTCCCATGATATAATGTTTCCACTTCTTCACACTCTGTACTAAAGCATACAATTCTTTGTCATAGGTCGGATAGTTACTTACCGCAGTAGAGAATGTTTCTGAATGGTAACAAACTGGCTTTGTCCCTTGCATCAAAACTGCTCCCATGGAAAACCCGCTGGCATCGATTTCGATCTCAAATGGCTGCTACAAATCTGGTAATGTTAGAACTGGTGCTATGCTAATCTTTTCCTTCAAAGTGTCGAAGGCTCTCTGATGCTTGTCTCCCCACTGGAAAATTTCTTTAATGCTTGTTAACGCATGTAATGGAGCAGCAATGGAAGAAAACCTAGAAATGAATTTTCTCCAATACTGAACTGCACCCAGAAAACTTCTGATTTCAGTAACAGTTTTAGGCCGTGGCCAGTTTACAATGACAACAACCTTGGCTGGGTCCACTCGCAGGTGGCCTCCACCAATAATATGGCCTAGATATACTAAAGAAGTTTTAGCAAATTCACATTTAGTCAATTTTACATAAAGCTTTTCCTTTCTCGGTACATCTAAAATTTTATTCACATGTACAACATGCTCTTCCCAAGTTTTGCTAAACACCAGGATATCATCTAGATATACAATTACAAAATCATCAATGAATGAACGGAAGACATCATTCATGACTTGCATAAAAGTAGCAGGAGCGTTACATAGCCCAAAAGACATTACAAGCCATTCATACAAACCCTGTTTCGTTTTAAAATCTGTTTTCCAAGCATCATGCTCAGCAATACGGATTTGATGATACCCACTACGCAGATCCAATTTTGTAAAGTAAGATGCATGTTTCAACTGATCAAGAAAATCATCAATGCGGGGAAGAGGATACCTGTTTTTAATGGTGATTTTGTTAAGGGCCCTGTAGTCGATACACATCCTCCACGACCCATCCTTCTTTGGAACCAAGACTATAGGAGAGCCGCAAGGAGAAGTACTGGGCTGGATGACCCCCTTCTCAATCAGCTCCTGAACTTGCTTCTTGATTTCCTCGTTCTGCATTACAGACATCCAGTACATGGCTATGTTCGGGAGTGGCACATCCTGTTGCAAATGTATCTCATGCTGAATCTCTCTCTTCGGCGGTAACCCCTTCGGATCTTGAAACAAATCATCATATTCAGAAATGATGTCAATCAGTTCAGATTTATGCTTAGGGTCACATTCTTCAAAAGATTTAGAGACTTCATCATTTTTCATCTTAACCATCATCAACACAAAATTCTTACTAGCATTTACCAACCTCTTCATTTGTCCTGCAGAGACTATTGCTAGATTGGTTTTCATCTTATGTGCTCGTACAATATATTCCATACCTTCTTTAAAAAGATGATAATTATTTTGCTCTCTATAAAAGACTGCTTTCCGATCATACAAATATGGACTCCCAAGTACAATTCCACAAATGTCAAGTGGTACTACATCCAATTCTACCTCATCCCTAAACTTTTCAGTAATTGCAATTTTTAATACACATTTCCTTGTAACTTGCAATCATGTATACCCAACCTAGAGGATAGGGCTTTTCATGAGGCATAGTAACTAAATGCAACTTCTTAACCACTTCTTCTGATATCAGATTTACTTGTGAACCACTATCAAACAATGTATCAATCTTTGTGTGATTTGCAATGACACGAATATGAAACAGTGCACTTCTATCTTTATCATTTTGCTTAGAAGTAGATGGCAGACTTGTACTTGCACTAGAACTGGATTGTGCATCAATGGGAAGTGAGATACTCTTATCCTTACCTTGGATTCCGATAGCTGTAACTTTTGTTTCATCACCTGAGTCAGATCCCAAGTCTTGAATAACGGCTGCAGTAGCTTTGGCTTTTCCTTTATCTTTGTTTCCTCCGTACTTCTTTGGCCTTAACTCTGGATGAAGTTTCCAACACTTCGAGACATCATGTCCCTTCTGACAATGCGAACATGTAGGCTTTTCACCCTCCTTCTTAACAGTAGCCATCTTCTTTTCCCCCTTATCTTGACCTTTCGAGTTGCTATCAAACTTAAAGGATTTCTTCACAAAAGTATCATTAGCATGCTTACCCCTGGCTTCTAAATGGTTAGCTTGAACACATACATCATCCAAATTACTGGGGTTAAACATCAACAAAGTATGCTTCAAATAAGAATGCATGCCACCAATGTACTTAAGAAGAGTTTCCTGTGTATCTAACGAAACATTCAATGCAATAGCCCTCTTTCTGAATTCATGAGTATAGTCTTGAATGCTTTGTCCTTTAGCTTGTCTAAACATTTTCCAATTCATGGTTAATTGTTGCATGTGACCTAAAGGATAAAATTGCTTTTTTAATACTTCAATGAATTCATTCCAAACTGAGATAATTTTACCATTATTTCGAAGATCTTGCTGAATCTTGCTCTCCCACCAAGTAAGATCCATCCCACTCATTCTCAAAGTGGCCAATTGAATCCTGGAAGGGTCATCATTAATGCCTTGCACCCTGCAATATACTTCAAGCTGCTTGATCCAATTGTCTAATTTTTTAGCATCTACATCTCCGTTATAAATAGGTAATTCAAACTTTACATCCAATTTGAAATAAGGCATATTAGGACTTGCATTATTTGAATGAGAAGTATGAGAAGAATAAAAAGTCTGATTAGTGTTAGGAGGATCACCATCACCTCCTACTCCTTTATCCTTTTCTACCTTCTCCAATTCTGCATCTCTGGATGAAGATCCTTCTTCTTTCTTCTTCTTTTTTGCTCGCTCATTGAGTAGAATTTCCATCATGGCTTTCATGCTCATAAAAGCCTCCAGAAACTTAGTTTCAGAAATAACAGGTTTTTCCCGTTCGGTATGTCCTTCTTCTTCCCCTCGTGGAGAAGATATGGTTCTTGAGAATGTTCTCCTGGAGCCAATCTCAGGATCTCCTTCAACTAATTCTCCTTCACCAACCTTTAACCTAGACCTGGGAAGCATTCACAAACTCGCACAACAGTCAACCAGCTCTGATACCATAATATGATCCGTAGGACCTCAACTTTAGTTCTTTAAAAGTTTTTTTGAAAGAATGCATGCAACAGGTTAATTAATGGAACAACATTAACAGAAATTAAGTGCTCAGAACAGGAATTAAAGACAAGACTGATAAACAGATGCCAAGCAGAAAACACAGAAATAGAGTTTGATAACGGAGTTCACCCCCTCCACTGGGCTACGTCTCCGGGTCCCTCTCCGATAGGAACCGATCCAATTAATGGTTTTAGAATAGTACAAATGGTTCTGGACTGATACAGAAACTAGACATTACAGTAAAGTCTTCAAGACCTCCTCTCTGAAAGTTACAAAACTGGACTTCAACAGGAAAAATAAGCCAAGTATAACTGAGAGTAGTCGACTTTTAAAAAGGAACAGCACATGGGTAGTTTTCACAGCAAAATGCTCTCTCCAAGCTTCTCATAACCGAGAAACGTTGTCATGCTCTTTCACAAAATGCGTCCAATCGTCCCAACTCTGAACCCCCTGCTCTTTCAACAGATTCCTCCTTTAATACTCATCTTTGCCATTACAAAGGGCCAAAAAGTCCAAGAAATGCGACTGTTCGCATCCCATGAAATGCGACAGCAAGACTGTTCATCTCCCTTTCCGTTATCCCCACAGTGGCATAAATACCAAGAAAGCTTCGCCAAAACCATTACAACTATTCCGTGTCATGCGTATTTGAATCGGAGGTTGTGATCATATGTTCGTCCGCCGTTGCGGAAGAATATAAGGAGCTGGCTCGATATTTTCCTTCAATGAACTTGGTCTCGATCGGCTGTTCGCTGGTTTTCTGAATCAGAAGCTTTAGTCATTTGGTTTCCGCAGTTGTGGATGGTGCACCACTTCATTTTCCAAACTTTTTTCTATTCGTTGTTAAGGCTACTGGATCGCTCCGTCTTCCGATCCGTCCGAATGCCCGTCGTTGCAGAAGGAAGAAGGCTTTTACGCTTCCGCCGTTACAGCTGCCGGAAGCGTTCCGTCTTCCGATTCGTTAAGCTTCCGCCATTGCGGCTGCCGGAGGCTTTCCACTTTTCGATCCGTTTAATCTTCCCCGTTGCGGCTGCTGGAAGGATTTCGAGTCCTGATCTGTTTAAGCTTCCACCGTTGCGGCTGCCGGAAGGCTTTCGAGCCCCCCCGTTGCGGAAGGAAAAAGGCTTTCGATCTGTGTATTTTTGCATTCGATTTTTTTTTTCACACATGGCTTCTTTGAACCATCGTACCATATTGGATCTTCACAGAGGAATAATCCTTTGGATCAGACCAATAGGACATTATACACATAAGTGTCCCCATATGAATTGGGTCTGCCATTTACTACAGATCGATACTCAATGCAATCGGAACGTGGCCACTCCGACACAACAAAACCCTGCACCTCAAGGTACTATGCTTATGCTGTTGCGAATCCATTTACCAAATTAATGGATGGTTGCAACCCAATCCTTGGTACCACAAACCACCACAACCACTTTTGCAGCTCAACCCATTGATCATGGTGTCCATCACCTTATGGTGTTATCATCTGATGTCAATCTACAGACTGCGCGAAACCAGTATGAATCCACCACGAAAACCAATAACCCCTATAGGAAATCTACCTACACTGCTCTCGATATGTCCTTACATTTATCGAGAGCCCCCTAGAAGGGACTACCAAATCCCCTCGGTTCCCTTTACGTCGCGTCGTGAACAACCCCACTGCCAAAGCTGCATTTAATTGTGTTGGTAATAACTCCCGATTCATTCTATTCATGGCCAAAAACATTAATTTATACATTACAATGAGGCGGTTGAGAACCAGCCTTTTCACCTTCCCATGCAACTATTCAAATTCCTATTTATTTATTTATTTACAATAATCCTGACCGATTATATTCTAACAATCCCCCTCCTAATCCGAAGGGGTGTTCGTAAGGCCAAGCATGTTTCTGAATCTTTCAAACTTTTCTCGTCCAAGCGCTTTGGTGAAGATGTCTGCAACTTGATCATTTGTGGAACAATGTCGAAGATGGACTGTCTTGGCCTCTACATGATGTCGAATCAAATGATACTTTGTGTTGATGTGTTTGGTTCGATCATGGAATCTAGGATTCTTTGCCAGCTTGATTGCAGAAGTATTGTCGACCAACAATGGAGTGGAGTTCTCTTGTTTTTCTTGCAAATCTTCAAGTATCTTCCTGAGCCATACTATTTCTTTCGTTGCTTCAGCTGTAGCCACATATTCTGCTTCTGTTGTTGAATCTACTGGAATTGATTGTTTGCGTGATCTCCATGAAACAGCTGCTGATCCAAGACTCATAGTGTATCCAGAAGTTGATACTCCTGTCTCCTCATCGCCATCAAAATCTGAGTCTGAGTACCCAATAAGTTTGAAGTCATCCACTTTAGAGTACTTGAGTCCAACGTCTTGAGTCCCCTTCAAGTATCTTAGAACCCTCTTTGCAGCTGACCAGTGTCCTTCACAAGGTTTATGCATGAACCTTGAAAGTATGCCAACAACATAAGAAATATCTGGTCTAGTTGTTGTAAGGTAGATAAGACTTCCTACAAGTTGTCGATACTTGGTCGCATCTTCAAATTATTTTCCTTCGCTTGATGTGAGCTTCATTTTCTGTTCCATTGGAGTAGATATAGGATTGCAATCTGTCATGCAAAATTTGTTTAGTAGTTCTCCAACATATTTTTTCTGAGATAGGAATATGTACTTAGGATGTTGAGTGACTTCAATTCCCAAGTAATAGTGGAGATGTCCCATATCTGTCATTTCAAAGATCTTTTTCAAATCTTTCTTTATGGATGATATATAGCTCCCATTCTTCCCTGTCATCAAAAGATCATCTACATACACCACAAGATACACAACAGATCTTCCAAATTTCTTTATAAACAGTGTTGCATCATCAAGATCAAAATGTTCGAAATTTAACTTCAAAAGATGCTCGGTTAACTTTTCATACCATGCGTGAGGTGCTTGTTTTAGGCCATACAATGATTTGACAAGCTTGCATACCTTTTGTTATTTTCCTTTCAAAACAAAGCCTTCTGGCTGAGACATGAAGACATTCTCTTTCAAGTCTCCATTCAAGAAAGCAGCCTTCACATCCATCTGATGGACTTTCCACCCTTTCTGGGAAGCTAAAGAGAGTAAGGTACGGATGGTAGCCCATTTTGAGGTAGGAGAGAACGTTTCTTCATAGTCAATTCCTTCTTTCTGTGCATAGCCTTTTGCTACAAGCCTCACTTTGTGCTTGTCAAGTGAGCCATCTGATTTGTAT